>ML779851.1:230019-258720 GCA_009831015.1 Picea engelmannii
ATCGGTTACATCAAGCACCGAAAGGTCATCATCTTGGTTGATAGTGGCAACACCCACAATTTTATTCATCGCCGCATCGCCCAAGAAACCCATTGCTACATCCATGCTGTCAATAATTTCCAAATCATGATTGCCAATGGTGGCTCTATGAAATGTGGTGGGCGCTGTGAAAATGTGCGTCTCCAAATAGGTGACTACCACCTCAAATCCCACATGTTTGCTATTGACATGGGAGGTTGCGACATTGTGTTGGGTGTCGAATGGCTAAGAACCTTGGGTCCCATTCTCATGGAATTTCAAAACTTAACCATGCAATTTGACCAAGGAGGCCACAAACATAAATTTCAAGGCATCACTGCGGGTTCTCCTGAAATCATCAGTTCTCATTGCATGGAGAAATTGCTCAAAAAAGGTCATTCGGGTGTCATAGCCCAACTCCACGCCATACAAGCCACAGAGATCCCACCCATGCCCCAAGACCTCCAAGACCTCCTTTCTAAACATCAAACAGTCTTCTCCACTCCACAAAGACTCCCTCCTTCCCGTGGTGTCCATGATCATTCCATTCCCCTTGTCCCAGGAAGCCTTCCCCCCAACATACGTCCTTATCACCACCCCTTTGCACAAAAGAATGAAATTGAAAAAATGGTCCAGGAACTCCTTACTGTCGGAGTCATACGTCCTAGTACGAGCCCTTACTCCTCTCCAGTCGTCATGGTACGAAATAAATAAGGTTCTTGGCGAATGTGTCCTGACTTCCGTGCTCTCAACAAACTCACCATCAAAGACAAATTTCCCATTCCTGTCATTGATGACCTCCTGGATGAATTGAGTGGCGCCCAATTCTTCACCAAACTTGATCTTCACTCGGACTATCACCAGATACGTATGAAAGAGTCTGACATTCCCAAGATGGCCTTTCGCACTCATGAGGGCCACTACGATTTTTTGGTCATGCCCTTTGGTTTGTGTAACACCCCCTCCACCTTTCAGAGCCTCATGAACCATGTCTTCCGCCCTTTTCTCCGCCATTTTGTCTTAGTTTTCTTTGATGATATCCTCATATATAGAAAGACATGGACAGACCATCTTACTCATGTGGATCAAGTTCTCAGCCTACTCTCTCAGCACCAACTTTTCCTGAAACATTCCAAATGTGCTTTTGGTGCATCTGAAGTAGAATACTTGGGTCATCTAGTGGGCAAGGATGGCGTCAGGGTGGACCCGAAAAAGATTGAAGCTATGCAAGATTGGCCGCACCCTAAGACTCTCAAAAGCTTGCATGGATTTTTGGGCCTCACAGGGTATTATCACAAGTTCGTTAAGAACTATGGAAAGATTGCAGCACCTCTCACGGCTCTCCTTAAAAATAACTCTTTCACTTGGACCCGAGCAACTACTCAAGCTTTTCAAACTTTGAAGATGACCATGTGCACCACTCCAGTTCTGGCCCTTCCCGACTTCACAAAGACAATTGTGTTGGAATGCGACGCCTCAGGGAAAGGAATTGGCGTTGTCCTTATGCAAGAGGGTCGACCTTTGGCCTTCACTAGCAAACAACTGTCTAAAAAGAATCTGGGAAAACCCATTTATGAAAAAGATATGTTGGCAATTGTGCATGTCGTTGAATTATGGCGTCCTTATCTCTTAGGGCAACGGTTCCAAATTAAGACAGACCATCGAAGCCTCAAGTACTTTCTGGAACAACGCATTTCCTCCCAGGAGCAACAAAAATGGGTCACTAAGATCTTTGGATATGATTACGAGATCATTTACAAGAAGGGAAAAGACAATGTTGTGGCGGATGCATTGTCCAGGAAATATGAAGACGAAGGATCCCTCTTTTCTCTTTCCTTCATTGTACCCGATTGGATGCAAGCTATGCACCAGGAATGGCTTCAAGACCCCAAAAGTTTGCATCTAATACAACAACTGCAGAACAAGGTGCAGGCTCCCCCAGGGTACTCCTGGCTCCAGGATGAGCTTAGATACAAAGGTCGCTTGTATTTAAGAAAACAATCCAAGCTCAAATCCACGGTACTTTCTGAGCTTCATGCCACACCCACAGTGAGGCACTCAGGGATCACCAAAACATATGACCGAGTCAAACGTTCTTTTTTTTGGGATGGTATGAAACAAGACATCCGTAAGTTTGTGGCTAAATGTGAGGTATGTCAACGCAACAAGGGAGAAACCGTCAAATCTCCAGGCACCCTCCAACCGCTTTCGATTCCCCCTGCTATTTGGAAAGATATATCTATGGACTTTATTACATGCTTACCCAAATCGGGGAATAAATCAGTAATAATGGTGGTGGTGGATCGCCTTTCCAAGTATGCTCATTTTTGTTCTCTTCACCACCCATTTACTGCATCTACGATGGCTCAAATTTTCATGGATCAGGTCTTCAAGCTTCATGGCATGCCAAACTCTATTGTTTCTAATCGAGACGCAACTTTCACAAGCAATTTTTGGCAAGAACTGTTTAAGCTACAAGGCACACAATTTCATCTCAGCTCAGCTTATCATCCCCAGACAGATGGTCAAACGGAAGTCGTCAACAAGTGTTTGGAAACATATCTGCGGTGCTTTGCCTCTGGAAAACAACACCAGTGGGCTCAATAGTTACCCCTCGTCGAATGGTGGTACAACACTACATACCATACAACCACTCACATGACTCCTTTTGAAGCAGTGTATGGACAGAAGCCACCGTCAGTTCTCTCATACTTACCGGGTACCTCGAAGGTCTAGGCGGTTGACCAAACACTTACAATCTGAGAGGATATCCTTCATTCCATTAAAGAGAACTTGGTCATGGCCCATAATAGAATGAAGCAGCAAGCAGATCAAGGTCGCTCGGAACGTCAATTTGTAGAAGGGGATCAGGTGTTTCTGCGACTGCAACCATATAAGCAAACTTCCCTCAAGGCAGAGCAGTGTCAGAAGCTAGCACCCAAATTTTATGTCCCTTACACAGTTCTCAAGCGTGTGGGACAAGTCGCATATCAGTTAGCTCTACCCAGTCAGTCGAAGCTACATCCTGTTTTTCATGTTTCATGCTTGAAGAAGGTGATTGGAACCAGGTGCCAAATTCAAACCAACCTTCCAGAGTTAGCCGAAGAAGGATCCATTTGGCTACAACCAGAAGTAGTTTTGGACCAGAGGGAGTGTCTCCTGCGTCAGAGAACCATCAAGGAAGTGCTAGTACAGTGGAAAGATATGACTCCAGCAGATGCCACTTGGGAACCAGCTACCATTCTGCAGCAGTTTCCACATCTCAAGCCTTGAGGACAAGGTTGTTTTTAATGGGGCAGACATGTTAAGGTCCTAACCCGCACATAGGTAGATAAATGTATTTGGATGTAATAAAGGTCAATATTAATAAGACCTTTCAATAAAATAGAATAAGGCGGATGTAAGAAGACCTAATAGAAGCTTCCGCTTCTAGAAGGATCTTCCTCTAGATGCTTCTCTTAATAGACATATTTAGTATAAATAAGAGTCGAGGGTATGAAAACCCTACCTTGGAGATTATTGTAACAGAGCGTTGCTCGACTGGAGGTTGCCCCCTTGAAGAGGCCTGTGAACATTGCTTTCAGAATCAAAGTGCTTTTCTATTGCTATTTCGTATATCGTTTCTGTGTATTGTGAAGATTATGCTGGATATTTTACTGTTATTCTGCCATTTCTAGCATTTTATTTTTGTTCTGCATATTTTATATAACTGGTATCTTGCAGAATCAAGTTCCACTGCTAAATTTGTATGCATACCATGTGTTGCAAAAACAAAAGGACTTAATTAGCGGATAAGAAGATCCAAAATTTCAAGAAAGCCTTGTAGAAGAACTAGAATTTTTTGTAGAATCAATTCCTTCTGTAGGATCTACAACACCAGGGGAGCATAACTTTTGGAAAGACAACATGGTTGAGGAATAAGGAGGAGCTTCAAACCATAACTACAACTTTCAAATTTCAGTTCGATATTTGAAGGGATAGTTCAAATGAAGAACATTCCACTTTCTGCTATGTCTAATTTCCATAGAATGGTTAGTGAATATCCTGATACATTTATCTTTGAATTTAATGTACTCTTTCATAGTTATGATTATTCCTCATATGCACAAAAGCTTAAATTATTTATTCCCACCCTTAAGGAACCATATCTTCATTGGTTCATGGGGCTTGGATGAAATACCATCCGAACTTGGGTTGAAATGTGACAAATCTTTTTGAAGAAATATCAAGATTACTGCAAGGATAGAGAGCTTCAAGAAGGAATTTTTAAGATGAATCAGAAGGAAGATGAAATCCTGGAATATTATGTTGAAATATTTCAATATAATCGGCAGAGGTCCAAACAAAATAATTTGGATCCATATACCCTTTGGATTATTCTTTTGAAGGGAATTTGAGATGAATGTATTGATTTGCTTAATCTCATGGGATCTGAAGATGTGCCTCGGTCATCTTATCAGAAAATTTGTGAGCTAAGCAAGTGTTACTCAAGACATTGTTTCTAGAGTACTAAATCAGTTGGGGGAGGTGGGGGAGGACTAACTAGAGCTAAAATAGGGAATTTACTGCATTACTTTAAAATTAATATTATTGGTTCTCTTAGATCACACTTGGATATATTACAAGCTAATAAGAATAAAGATTAATAAGATTTGGAATTGGCTATGGTTTGTTCCAAATGTCAAAAGAAGCATCCTCTACGAGATTGTCCACTCAATAATGTGGAAAAATGTTTTATGTGCACACAGAATGATGCAACTAGTCATTATCCTTCATTTCTAGAACTAAAAGTAGTGTACCAGGGAGATAATGAAGGCATAGAATAAGTCTTCTTTATAGCTTAGAAACAACCATGATAGCCTTGTTTGACAGGTATGATGCAAGGCCCATCACATTATTATGCTTCATATTTTACTCATGCACAATACCCTCCTCAAAATTAGTATCCACCCATGCTTTGAAAACCATGGCCTCCTCAACAAAATTAGAACAAACCTTTGCAAAAAGGATGGCAAGGGCCTCCTTTTGGAAACATTTCATATGGTAATAGATTTGAAGAAGCCATGGAAAATCATGGGAAAGTTCTTACCAAATCTCAAGAAACAAAACTTTCTCTTAGTCATGAAAAGTGTCATATGTTATTAACATAAGGGATTGTTCTTGGTCATCATATATCTCCTATAGGAATCAAAGTAAACCCAACCAAAATACAAGTAAATTCAAAACTTCTTGTTTCAAAGTGTAATACCCCTAGGTCGAACCCAAAATATAAATGTAAATACAAATGTACTTAAGTTGGTGAGATGTTTGATATCATTTTTGTGTGCACCTTCCATAGTATAGTGTGCACATGTATTGTGCACTAAAATGATGAAGTGTGCACATTCCAGGATACTACTCGTAGAAAACTTAAGTGTGCACGATTTTGAGGCCAGAGATTCTTTGTGTATATGTTGTGTTTTGAGGCTAGTGAGTCGAGATGCAGAAAGGAAAGTATATCTGTGATGTAGATGTAAATGTAATCACACACAAATATTAATGAAAAACGCATCATTGTGGCAAACCAACCATATAAAAGAGTATGGGGGACTAAACTCTACTAGTTAGGGAAAGGGGGATAAAAGTTAAGGATAAGGGGCTAAGCTAGGGAGCTTAAGTCAAAAAGGAATATTATATTAATATTCCTTAAAGTATAAAGTATGGATAATTCTTTTATCCTAAGTTCTAAGGATGGGGACAAGTGGGCCAAAGTAGTTCTCAACATGACAAGTGTCAAGTTGGGAAGATGCATACATATAGTTTGGACTTAGTTTTTTTTTCCCATCATTCACTCACTCATTTTCGTTGTCCTTTGTACCTTCATGTCACTATATATGTACCTGTACATGTACCTGTACCTAGTTATCTTAGGAGTTGGACTGAAGAAGTGGGATTTCATGCCCGTGGGATATTGAAGAGTCGGGTTGTCAGACCCATGTGAAATTCTCTCTAGGTGAGAGAATTGTTGGGAATTGATTCACGAAGGTGCCAAACTATAGCTTCAGGGCTCTGAGACTTCCTGTCTGGCCTGTTGTTGAAGCCTTGGAAAGGAAGTGGGGAAGCCAAGGGACTATTGAGCAGAGAAGGGGAACACATCCTAGGGTGGGACAGGAATGTGGGGAATGAGGGATTGTGGGCTTTTAGTTCTATTTGGCACCTGTGACGGATTTTTTCCTGTTGTCTGAGATACATCATCCTGGTTAGGAATTCCTTTCCCCGGGTGGAGTTTAGTCTCAGCTCGGGGGTGACCCACTGCTGAGAGTTTTGAGCAGTGTGGTCTAAGGGTGGGAGGAACGTGGAAGGCATGCACGCAGTTGGTGATATTTTTACCAAGATAAGTGTCAATTGTGTGTTAAATTACATGTTGCATTATTATGTATGCATTTATTTTTATGGGTTTTTCTTGTGTGTGTTGCATGTGTATTTTTATTATTATTCTGTATGAATCTGTGCATTTGCAGAGTTTCTATATGTTTAATTTGGTATACAGTTCAAAATTTTATGTGGCATAGCCCAGTTGGATGTTGGGAATGCTATAATATGGTATCAAAGCTCCAGTTTTCAACATTGAGCCTGGATGGGCCAAGCAAGTTGAATTGAAGTGAAATTTCACAGAGAATTGATTTTCAAGTGGCCAAATTTCAAGTTACAGTGCATCCATGGTAAAAATCAGAAGCAATTGCGTGGAATTGGGAAAAGGCCCAATTTCTGTTGTTAAATTCATGGCAAATTTGAGAAATTTGGCCAAGTGGTGAGATATTCTTAATTTAATATATGTTCTAGAAAGTTAAGACCTGGAATTGGTCGAATTTGAAGTTACAGGGAAGCCATGACAGATGGAGTGAGATTAGTTGATTAAAATTCTCAATTCGTGAATTGAGATGGAAAAAAATAGTTCTAAGAATGTCAACCAATAGCGATTTTTTGTTGCAGAGGTTGAATCGGTGTTATCATAGTGGAATTGAACAAATTTCATAGTTGTAGAATGTCCATGGTGAAAATTGGGAAAATTTTGGCAAAAGCCCCAAATTCTGCAGCGAAATTCACGAGGAATTGATGCACATAAAAATGAAGGTGCGCAGGTGTGTGCATTAAAAATGCATGATGTGAAATGAAAATCTTGTGATGTGTGGAAAATAAGGGTGTGTGGTTGTGTGCACTAAAATGTGGTGTTGTGGGTGTGTGCACTTAAATTTTGCATTGTGTGGTGCATAGTTGGTAATGCACGGAAAATAATGGTGTGCGAGTGTGCACACTTAAATTTGGCGTTGTGTGGTGCAGAGTTGGTAATGCACGAAAAATAATGGTGCATGGTGTAGAATTGGTAATGCACAAAAAATAACGGTGTGTGGGTTTGCGCACTTAAATTTGGCATTGTGCGGAGCATAACTAGTGAAGCGCAGAAAAATAATAATGTGTGAATGTGCGCACTAAATTTATCATTGCGCAGTGCAGATTAGGTAGTGCATATGTAATATTGTGGTGTGTGGTGTGCATACTGAGTATTGGCAGATTGCAGAGCAATTTTTTTGGTGCACGCGCAAATGTTGGTATGCAATGCATGCATGTTGAATATTCACGTCATGCGACGATTTAATTAATGGTGCACGTGGAGTACTGGTGCGTGGTGGGAGCATACTAAACTTTGGCATGGTACAACACGTAGAGTGCAATGCACATGGAATATTAGCATGTGACACAAATATTGTGTGCAACAAGTATTAGTGCATGAATCAAAATTGTGTGTGGTAGATATTGGTGCGCGACACAAAAATAGTGTGCACCATATATTGGCGTGACAGAGAAGTGATCCACATCGGTTATAGGTGTGTGGATCATGCGCTACCTTATGGTATTGTTGTGCATGCTAAATATGGGTGTACATTTTCAAATTTGTGTGTGTGAAGTCATTTGGATAACCAATGAATTTATGCGACATTTTATATTGTTTGAAGGTCATATTTTTGCAGCGCATTTTTGAGGCCCTAAACAATGTTTTTAGCTACTAAATAACCATGAGAACAGTGTACCAAGGTGCAATATTGTTACAAGGAATATCACTCTAGGGCATGGGGTAAACCACAACAGACGGAAATGACTGCAGAAAACAACTCTAATCCCAAGTATGTTATATAAAAAAATATTCTAACAAGACAAGATAAAGAGCCTACCTTGTCCAGATGTTCGATGAAGTCCACCATTGAGCACTTGACTCAAAGCAATACACATGCAACTTGTCCTCGACAACCAAGATATGCAACAATATGGTGATAATATATAAAGTTATCACATTCAATAGCATAATCCATCAATATTCATAACAAATACACCCATGGAATAACAATTCAAATATTTGCAAGACATTAATTGGACGAGAAAAGAGTATTTCTATTAAAATGTAATCAACATAAGTGTATGAATAACAAACTTTCGTGTTGGAACGTTCGGAACTGAAAAACTAAGTCCCTTCAAGTTGGGCCTCCACCAAATGCAAGTTCATATAAGAGAGACAATGAGGTTCTCCATCAAATAGGGAATAGCTTGGGGAATGAACAATGTGTTCATAATTAAAAGGACAAAGGGATGCACACTCAATATGAAGTGAATAATTTCTCCAGAGTAAGTTTGCTCTCAAAGTTGAATTCTTCTCCTCTTTTCCACATCTTGGATATGGTCCATTTATATCCTTCAAATGGAACTGAAGGGCCAAGTCAGAATGTTTCAAGTATACGGACGGTCAAGGATCATGGATCCTGTGACAAGACATGGAAACCCGACACCATTTTTTAATTTTGAGCACAAAACCCGATGTACGAGGGTTGTAATGAAGCAACCTCTGTATACGCATGTTGTATAGTTGTTAGGGTGTGTATATGTGGAAAAATACAATTTTTAGCTCTGTGAACTGCAAAAAGGGACTTCAAGTCTACATAAGGAAATGGAAAAAGTCCCTATGAGAAAGTTTGCATATGGTGAGGAAAATCTTGCTATAACATATGCCCCCTAATGTGTGAGGTCAGAGGAGTATCTGTGATGGTCGAAATATATTATAATTCCCAGAAGTGGAGTAATGGAGACCTATCTGGACAAACTAGTTGTTCACAAGAATATTACATTCCATATTAACTTTGTGCACATGGCTTCTATAATACCCCAAGGTCGAGCCCCTTTTGAATTTTAATTTTTACTTATAAGATGGTGAGCCAAGTGGTTAGAAGCTGAAATACTTATGTGTTTATTAAGCTGGTGAGCCAGATGCCAAGGCCAATGCGCCTAATTTTTGTATATATGTAATTATGCAGAACATTAATAAAAATATAAACATTGCTATGTGTAGATTGACCACGAAGAAGAGTTATGGGGGACTAAGCTCCACTAGGTAGGGTAAGGAAAGGGGGGCTAAGTATTGGGCCTAGGGGCTAAGGTAGCGGGGATTACTACTAGAGTAATAATATTTTAATATTATTTCCTGAAGACTAAGGTGAACATTATATATTTTGTTATCCTAAGTTCTTGGAAGATGGGACGTAAGCTAAATGGAGCACATGCAGCTCCAGGAAGACAAGTATCAACCTGGGTGCATGCAGCTATAGTTGAAGCATCAACTCATTTTGGGGGGGTTCGCAAGTCATTATGCCATCATCCACCTAAGTTCGTCTACCATTCTCCCATCTTGAACATGAACCCAATTTTACTCTACGTCTAACCTCTGCATACCCTCACGCATCTCTGAAAACCAGAAAGGAAAGTTGACCTATGTGATTCGGTGAACCCAGTCTATCTGCACCTACAGAGCCGAGTGCGTACCTTAACCATTTTTGGGTTGTTGTTTTATGTTGTGTAAGAAGTGTTGTGTCATAATTGTTGTCTGTGCGACCATGCGGTTCCTTGATGGAGTGTGGCTTGTTGTCGTCTGTTGTTTCTTACTAAGCCTTGATATGTCTTAGTGTTCGACTTTTGTCTTGTTGGGTGTCCATACCTGCTTTGCCCGGTTTTTGTTGTCACCCGTACCCGGTTGTAGTTAAGTCGAAGACTTGTTGAAGAGGTAGGTTTTCAGGCCTGTGAGAAGATATACCTGGTGAGAGAGTCTGCTGGGAAGTGAGTTCTCCTAGAAGGGAGTCCCATAGCAGCCACAATACTCTGAGACTTTTGGTCTATCCTGTTGTTGAAGCCCAAGGTAAGGAAGGTGTACTAGCTGATGGAATTGTATTAGTGAAGGTGTATCCTCCTGGGGTGGAGCAGGTGTGTGGGGAATGAGGGTCTGTATGTTGTGGGCGTAAGTGTCTCCTGGGATAAAAGATCATTCATTTTGCTTTGTGCAACTTCCTTGTTGTCCTTTCCAAACCTAGAATTCCCTTGCCCGGTGGAGTTTAGTCCTAGCTCGGGGGTGACCTACTGCTGAGATTGATGAACAGAGTGGTCTAAGGCTGAGAGGTTCGTGGAAGGTCTGCACGCAGTTAGTGATTACTCTAGCTAAAAGACAAGTATCATTGTTCTGCTACATTATGTATTTCATGCATGTTTTGTGATGCTTGTATGTTTTCATGTATTATGTTGCATGTATGAATTGTTGTTAATTATATTTAAGTCTAAATGATGGTGATAACTCTATGTTAAATGTGTTAATTTGATTTAATGCATATATATCATATAAGTTGTATATTTCACATGGTAGCATTACCCAGTCTTTGGAGGGTTGGGTATGTTACAATATGGTATCAGAGCATGGTTACAACATTGAGTCTGGATGGACCATGTTAGTGGTTAATGATACAAAGATTTCAAAGTGAATTGTTGTCGAAACGAACAAAATTCGAGGTTCAGAGTGTCTCTAGGTGCAAGGAGTGTGTCGAAATATTCTTTGACTCAAATAGATAGGGAGAAATAGATTGAGTTTTCCCGTGAAGGGACACGAAGATATATTGCAAGGAGTGCACATATCTGAAAGTTGACTAAGTGTCGAAGCAACCCTGTAAGGAGAAAGGGGTTCGAGAAATGAAGCTCAAGAGGAGTGAAAATAGTCATCAGATCTATTATTGTAAGGAGTCTGGACCATTAGATCCGTGTCCAGGGAAGCAAAGAAAAGTCACTTCGGAGGATTTCAAGTGTGGAGTGTGACAAAATCTCGAAGTCTCGAAGGCCAAAGTAGATCGAAATTGTCCGTTGCAAAGGACACGCATCAAGAGATCGTGTACTTCAGGTGGAATTACTTCGTGAGGAGACAAGTTCTATGAGTTTGAAACTCCTGAAGCCCGAAGTGCTAAAGTCACTCATAACCATTGATTGTGAAGGAGGACATGCGTCGGTAGATCATGAAATCCGGGAAAAAGCGCTCCGAGAAAAAGAGAGCGTAGAGGAGTTGAAACTTCTGAAGCCTGAAGTTCTGAAATCCTGAAGAGTTGAAGTAGTTGGTCATGAGGACGTCACCTAGAGGTGAAGTGGACACATGTGATGTGTGCCACATGTCAGTGGGTTTCAAACCGTGGAAGATTGAAATGGAATTTGGAACATAGCGCATGGGCCACGTATCAACCGCTAGTACTCCCCCATGAGGCATATTGTATGAGAAAGGTTAGTGGGGCCCGAGGTTACGTAACGTAGTTAAAGTTTGGAGGAGCCATAGTGGCATTGATCACGATACATAAATATCAATGGCCAGAAGGCATTACAGGGACCCAAGTTGCACGAAAGTTAATTATCCAAGGCAGTCTCGCAATCCAAACCATGGTTTCACCAATGGGTTATGTGTCAGTGTCATAAGAATTGTGGGATGAAAGGCGGGTTACTCCAAACCACCATTGCATGCCCCCACAATTGGAAAATGTTAAGTGATGTAATGTAAGGATGTCACCAAAGGTGATTGGCAATGTTCGGAGATTAACATTTCAGATGTGCGGATGCGAGATCCTCCGAAGCTCTGAAGTCCTGAAGTCTCATAATTCAGACGCCTGAGGTTCCATAGTGAGTGTCAACCATTGGATTTTGGGTAGACGTGGATTGTTGATCCACTCTACTTCGCAAGTTTGGTAACTCGAAACTCTGAGGGATTGGTGTGTTGTGCTTTGAAAATTTCTGAAGCAGAAGGCCCGAGTAAGCACCTTTTGACTTAGCGCTTGGTCACAACCCGTGATCACATGGGTTGGGGACTGAGAGAAAGGGGATAGTGCCCGAAAATTATTACAAAGCGGAGAAAAGATCGGAAATAAAATGAAATTTGAATGTTTTTCTTAAATCAGATTGGTTTATAAATGCTATGGAAATTGTTAAGGAATGATGGCCTGACAAATTCTAGTTGGCTGGACATTGTGTTTGCAGAGTTCAACGAGTGTCAGGACCACAACGAATTTCCACTAAGTGCAGAGAAATGGAGGAGGCACATAATGCTTCCAGTTCAAAGAATGAAGTAAAAGGAATGGATGTCCATTTAGGAATGGAAGAATCAAAATCCAATGGGCACGGAGGAGATATGGACAAGGAAGAGCATATGATGAAAATCATTGAACGATTGCAGAAAGATGCATAGGCTCACTGAGATGATAAGAGAAAGCTCATGCAATCCAGGGATCAACAAGGAAAAATCACCTTGAAGTTGATGCAGAGTCTCGAAAGAATCGAAAAGAAGTTGGATAAGCAAAGTGACTCAAGCAAAACAAGGAGTCACAAGAACCCTGAGAGGAAAATAATATCAGGAAGCATTAGTAGGCATCATCATCACTCCCCAAAACATTCCAATAAGGAGGCACATAGTAATTCAAGCCCATCTCCTACCATAAAACATAGGAGATGTGGAGTGGATGAGCTGAAGGGTGAAATGAACAAGATTAAACCTCCTACTTTTGAGGGAGAACATAAGAAAGATGAAAATTTCGAGACTTGGTTGTTGGGCATGAGGAAATATTTCCAACTGCAGAACTATTCTTCTCATGCAGAGGGAAGAATTTCCATTTACCAACTTAAAGAAAAGGCATCCATATGGTGGGAGTAACTTGTGCAAGTAAAACACATCAAAGAGAAGAATGTTACTTAGAAGGAGTTCAAGAGACATTTTGAAAAGAAGTACTTAACTAAGAGATATTGTGACAGAAAGATGAAAGAATTATTTGAACTCAAGTTGGGCAGCATGACCATTGATGAATGTGAACGAAGGTTTTTGGAATTGTTGAAGTATGTTCCTTTCATCAAGGACGAGACTGTCAAAATTCAAAGGTATCTGAATGGACTGCCACCTTCCATCAGTGACAAGATCTAGTATGATGACCCAAAGACTATGGAAGAAACTATAAGGAGAGAAAAATTCTTATATGATCAACAAAATGAAAATCCTACTTTCCAAAAATCTTGGGAAGACAAGAAGAAGTTCAAGAGGGAGAAGAGGAAAAAGGGAATCAAACCACCCTTTTTCAGGAATATCCCTCAAGGATGGCCTGGTTTTAGAGAGCTCGGGAAGGCTAAAATGGGTGGAAAAATGCCAAGATAGACACCTATGGAATGTTGGGGTTGTAAAGGAAATCATAGGTACAGAGATTTCCCCCATGGGAATGACAAAGTGAGAATTGTCCACAATGTTTAGCAAGAAAAAATAGTGGAGGAAATGGGTAGTAGAGTACCAAGAATCTATGCAGCCCTGGACAACAAGCAAGTTGAGTTTCAGTCGCACACGATTGAAGTGGAAGGTATGATCAACAACCATGCATTTACTATTTTAATTGATTCAGGGGCTATCCATAGTTATGTAGATCCTAGAGTCGTTGAAAGTTTGCAATTGTCGAGAAGAAAACATGGAAAATGTTGGTTAGTGAAGCTGGCTACAGGAACCAAGAGAAAGGTTACGGAATTGGTTAAGTCATGTACAGTGGACATGAATGGACTGAACAGGAGAGATGAATTGAGCATTCTTCCTTTGGGTTCTTATGATTGTCTAATTGGGATGGATTGGTTGGACCAACACCATGCCATCTTAGACTGTCGTAACAAGGAATTCACTTTCCTGGGTGAGGAAGGGAATTGGAGAACAGTCCAAGGAATTCCCAGGGCAGTTAGTGTTAGATAAATATGAACAATGCAGTTGAAGAAGTGCTATAGGAAAGGTTTTCAATTATTTGCAGCCCACATGGAGGAATCACCTAAGGATAAGGTGTTAAATATCAAAGACCATGAAGTGTTAAAATATTTTGAGGATGTATTCCAGGAGGTACCAGGACTACCCCCGAAGAGAGATATTGACTTTTCTGTAAACTTGATGCCTGGAGCATCTCCAGTATCAAAATCTCCTTACAGAATGAGTACACCAGAGATGAAAGAACTGCAAATGCAGTTGGAAGAGCTCTGAAGAAGGGGTATATACACCCAAGTGTGTCACCTTGGGGAGCCTCAGTCCTATTCATGAAGAAGAAGGATGGAACATTGAGATTGTGCATCAATTTCATACAGTTGAACAAAGTAACTGTAAAGAAAAAGTATCCTCTGCCAAGGATCGATGATCTCTTTGATCAGTTGAAGGATGCTAAGATATTTTCAAAAATAGATCTTAGATCAGGATATCACTAGGTAAGAATAAAGGATGAAGACATTAGCAAGACCGCCTTCAAAACAAGGAATGGTCATTATGAATTCACAGTCGTGTCATTTGGGCTGTCAAATGCACCCGATTTTTTCATGTGTTTAATGAATGGGGTATTCAGGGAATATCTAGACAAGTTTGTCATAGTATTTTTGGATGACATCCTGGTGTATTCCAAGTCAGAGGAAGAGAATGAACATCATTTGAGGATGGTGTTGCAGGTGTTAAGAGAGCACCAACTATATTTCAATTTGAGCAAGTTTTAATTTAATAAAAAACAGATCCATCACTTGGGGCATATCATTTCAAAGGAGGGGATAGTTGTAGATCCTGAGAAGATAGAAGACATCAAAGAATGGTCAGCACCAAATAATGTGACAGAAGTCATATCCTTTATGGGCCTAGCTAGCTATTACAGAAGGTTCATTGCAGGGTTCTCAAGGATAGCTCACCCTACAACTTCCTTGCAAAGGAAAGAGAAGACGTTTCAGTTGACATAAGAATGTGATAAGAGATTCCAGCGATTGAAGCAATTGTTAACCAGTGCTCCAATCCTGAGGATTGTAGATCCAAATGAGGATTTCGTAGTGTGCACAGATGCATGCAAAGAAGGACTGGGAGGAGTCCTCAGTTAGAATGAATTTGTGATATGTTATGAGTCCAGGAAGTTGAAAGAGCATGAAAAAAACTATGCCACTCATTATTTGGAGTTGGCATCCATCGTTCATGCTCTAAAGAAATGGAGGAATTACCTCATGGGAAGGAGGTTTGAACTTAGGACAGACCATAAAGGTGTGAAGTATTTGTTTGATCAGCCAACTTTAAATCCTAGGCCGAGTAGATGGTTATAATTCCTTTGTGAGTACAACATTGATATCAAGCATATCAAAGGAAAGGAGAACAAAGTGGTTGATGCACTCAGTAGGAGAGTGCATGAACTACATGCTACAACCATTAGCATGTACCAAACTGACATTAAGGGAAGAATTTCAGATGCTGCAAATGCAAATTTGCAATACAAGGATTTGGTAGCAAAGCTAAAGCAAGGTAAGATGCCACATAAAGTGGAGAATTATAAATTGGAAACTGACAGAACACTTCTGTACAAGAACATAATTTATTTACCTAATGTCCATGACTCGAAACTTATGATTTTGAATTAAATGCATAATGTGCCTTATGTAGGGCATCTTGGATATCATAAAAATGTGGCAGTGGTCAAGATCCATTACTTTTGGCCAAGGATGAAGAAAGAGATTGTTGAATACATCATCAGATGTATGGAGTGTCAGAAGGTTAAAGATGAGCATAGACACCCAGCAGGGTTTCTACATCCTTTACCCATTCCTGAGTGGAAGTGGGAGGAAGTGACAATGGATTTCATCACATGATTGCCCAAAACATGCAAGCAACATGATTCATTTATGGTGGTGGTGGAAAAGCTTACGAAAGCTACCCATTTTATTCCATTAAAGACTACTCACAAGGAAGATAACATTGTTGATATTTTTATGAGGGAAATAGCACGATTGCACAATGTTCCCAAGACAATTGTGTTTGACGGGGACCTGAAATTTACCTCAAATTTATGGAAGGGGTTATTCAAGGGGTTTGAAATGAATCTGAACTTCAACACTTCTTATCATCCTGATTCTGATGGGAAGACAGAGAGGGTGAACCAAGTGATAGAATACATGATAAGGATGTATGTGATGGACAAACCGTCTAAATGGGAAGACTACCTACACTTGGTAGAATTTGCCTACAACAATGGATATCAAGCATCATTGAATATGAGCTCGTTTGAAGCACTTTCCAGCAGAAAGTGCAACACTCCAGTAGTTGAGATAACCCAGCTGATAGAGTAGTGGTTGGGCCAGAGTTGCTCAAGGAAATGGAAGAACAAATGCTGGAGATTAAGAAGAATTTAAAGGCTGCCCAAGATAGGCAGAAGAGTTATGATGATAAGAACAGGACCCACAGGGATTTTAAAGTGGGTGATCATGTTTTCCTGAAAGTGAAAGCTAACCGAAGTTCTGTGAAGCTGGGAAACTGTTCAAAGTTGGCAGCCAGATTTTGTTGACCGTTTGAAATCCTAGAAAGGATTGGACCAGTTGCATATATTCTTGCATTGCCTGCATCCATGACTGTACCTAATGTGTTTCATATTTCATTGCTTAATAAATATATACCTGATGCTAATCATGTAATCGATTGGAATGTGATTCAGTTGGAGCAAGAAGGTAGCTTGCAAGTGCATCTGATGTATATATTGGACCAGAAAAGCAAGCAGTTATGGAATCAATACATAGGGCTTGTAAAAGTCCATTGGACCTGGTACGGTCCCGAGGACGCAACATGGGAGCATGAAGATGATATGCAGGCAGAGTACCCACATCTTTTTGAAGATTTTGGAAATCTTGTTGTTGTTTTGTAAATAAGTTTCACTGAGGAAAGTGAAAAAATAAGGGGAGGGGATTGTAATACCCCAAGGCCAAGCCCCTTCTGAATTGTAATTTTTTCTTATAGGCAAGTGATCCAAGTGGTTAGAAGCTGAAAGACTTATGTGTTTATTAGGCTAGTGAGCCAGATGCCAAGGCCAATGAGCCTGATTTTTGTATATATGTAATTATGTAGAACATTAATAAAAATATAAACACTTATGCATGTAGACCGACCACGAACAAGATTTATGGGGGAATAATCTCCACTAGGTAGGGTAAGGAAAGGGGGGATAAGTATTGGGCCTAGGGGATAATCTAGGGGGATTACTTATAGAGGAATAATATTTTAATATTATTTCCTAAAGACTAAGGTGAAAATTATATATTTTGTTATCCAAAGTTCCTATAAGGTGGGACGTAAGCTAAATGGAGTGCATGCAGCTCCAGGAAAACAAGTTTCGACCTGGGTGCATGCAGCTAAAGCTGAAGTGTCATCTCATGTTGGCGGGTTCGCGAGTCATTCTTCCATCATCCGCCTGAGTTCGTCTACCATTCTCTCATCCTGCACGTGAACCTAATTTTACTCTGCGTCTGACCTCTGCATACCCTCACGCATCTCTGAAAACTAGAAAGGAAAGAAGACATGTGTGATTCGATGAACCCAGCCTATCCACACATGTAGAGCCAAGTTCGTACCTTAATCATTTTCAGGTTGTTTTTTTTTGTTTTCTTAGGAGTTTTGTGTCACAATTTTTGGTTGCATGGCCACGCATTTCCTTGAAGGAGTGTGGCTTTCTTTCATCGATTGTTTCTTACTGAGCCTTGACATTTCTTAGTGTTCGACTATTGTCTTTTTGGGTGTCCACACCTATTTTTCCCGGTTGTTGTTGCTGTCACCCGTACCCAGATGTAGCTAAGTCAAAGACTGGTTGAAGAGGTAGGTTGTCAAGCCTGTGAGAAGCTCTATCAGGTGAGAGAGTCTATTGGGAAGTGAGTTCTCCTAGAAGAGAGTCTCGTAGCATCCATAATACTCTGAGACTTTTGGTCCAGCCTGTTGTCGAAGCCCAAGGTAAGGGAGGTGTACTAGCCAATGGAATTGTATTAGTGAAGGTGTATCCCTTTGGGGTGGAGCAGGTGTGTGTGGAATGAAGGTCTGTCTGTTGTGGGCATAAGTGTCTCCTGGGATAAAATATCCTTCATGTTTCTTTGTGCAACTTCCTTGTTGTCCTTGCCAAGCCTAGAATTCCCTTGCCCGGTGGAGTTTAGTTCCAGCTCGGGGTTGACCTACTACTAAGAGTGATTAGCAGCATGGTCTAAGGCTAGGAGGTTCATGGAAGGTATACATGCAGTCAGTGGATTACTCCATCTAAAAGATAAGTATCATTGTTGTGCTACATTATGTATTTTATGCATGTTTTGTGATGCTTGTATGTTTTCATGTATTATGTTGCATGTATGAATTGTTATTAATTCTATTTAAGTATGTATGATGGCAGTAACTCTATGTTAAATGTGTTAATTTGATTTAATTCATATATATCATATAAGCTATATATTATGCATGGTAGCATTACCTGGTCTTTGGAGGGTCGGGGATGTTACAGCTTCCAATTTAAATTACACTACAGATCCATGTGGAAATATACCAAACAACTTTCCATGGTCATGAATAGGAATAGGTTGTCATGGTCATGAACAAGGCCCAGTGAAAACTACTCTGAAAATCATTCTGAAGATATCTGAATACAATGGAGTACAATCTAATATCTCATGATCACTGAAGCCATATAGGTACTAGTCCAATGAATGATAGCAACATCTCAGGAAATTTGCGACTATAAATTGATGTCTTCAAGTCTTCTACACAATCTTCCAAAGGTGCAAGTATACATTATGTGAATAAATTTGTTGAGTTCGAACATAATGAGACTTTGTTTGATTATCGGTCATTGAGGTATACCATTAAAAAATGCGAGACAGCCTACCGATAATGAAAGTAGGTATCAAGGCACCAAGTACATTCTTACAAGTGAGAATAAAGGTGTTGAGGTCAAACACTTGAATAATCCATCGATCAAGAGACATTGATGTATTCCCAACTATCGATGGTGAGAGAACCTACCACTAATGACTGCAAGCCTCTAGGTACTCATAGAACTCTAGGTCTCGTTTCCTGAATAGATGGGATGAAGTCGATGGAAGGAGACTCGTTGAAAGGAGAGAATTAAGGAATCTTTCATCATTCAGCATGAGGCATAAAGAAGGAGCTTGATGATTTAGAGGAACTCGAACGAAGAACATGTTCATGAACCAACAACCCTGTGTGTATTTCACATGTACTAGATGGAAGTAGTGCACAAAAAATACCCTTTGAATAGCATCCAATGAGGAAAAATTCCAACAAAGAAGAGGAAACCACCAATAAGGCTAATGACATCCAAGAAACTACAAGAATCCCACTGTGTGAATAGATTTATTTTCTTCGAACACAGGGGAAACCCTCCAGTCATATACCAATGAGGAAATGTCGATTGTTGGTTTCAAGGTTACCTACCCATAATGAAAATAAGACCAGGGTGCACGATAGGACTATAGATTCATGTAACTCTGAGATACACTAAGGGTATGGCCAACATGAAAATTCAAGAGTTCTGAGGAATGGTCGAAACATGTTGATAAACATCCTTTGAACAAGAGCATGAGACATATGGGTGACTCTGGGAGCATAGAATCATTCATGAAACTTTGTGATGCAAGAGGCACCAATCAAACTCTCCATAGGGACTGGAAGAGTAACGAGTTGGGGGAGTAAAATATTAGTAACGAGCTTAGCTTCCTATGGTCATTCTAAATCCAAAATTTTGATGAAAAGTGGAATCAAAATTTTGTTTTATGTTCAAAGGTGACACGATTGTTGCCAATATAAGATAATATTCTTTTCCATCCCGTATTTTTTTTTTCATAGTCAAATGAATGTTATGATACAGAGGAGGAAACAAGTGTCGCTAGTAAGTAACTAGTTCCAACAGTGGAACATACCTATGCTCAATGCAAGGAGGTGCATGTAGAATATGGACACTCGGGGGAATGTTTCCTCTTGGGGTATAGTGTGTCAAGCTGCAAAGGATATAAACAAGGCTCTGCTTGGTTGATGATGCAAACTGCTGAGGTGATAGGCCTATAATGCGAAATAGAGAACCGAAAATAGGATCAATACTACAAGCAAGAGAATGAGATACAATTACAACTTAATGCCAAAGAATGTCCTTTTTCATAAATTTAGTCTACTTGGTTTTGAAAAAGGGGTAAACTTGCACCAAATTGGCATCCTTTCAAATCCAATTTACGAGTGTGAAAGAGACAAGTTCACTCAGAAAGCTTTTCTCTTTTTGAGAGAGTCGGAAAAGAGCTTAAACCAAACTCAGTGGGAGTCCTGGTAGGTATAGGTCACCATGCTTATGATTAAGAAATGAGTTTCAAATGCAAAGTCATATATTAGCTATAAGGGACTCTTGATCTTATGGACAAAAATATTTGCATGGGCACCGAATGGAACAAAGGTTCTAACTAGGGCACCCATGTTTGGAAAATCTCTACCATTCAATAATGACACTTCTAGTTGCAGAAAGAAGGTTCGGTGTCTCTACTAAATGGGTTCATACCTAAGGCATACGAACTACAGTTATAGGATAATGAAAATGTGCAAAACGGAGTGATGGCCTATCCTATATGTTGGTCAAGGAAAATACCTGCCAAAGTTACGAACGGGAGACATGGTGCTACAAACCGCAATAATCCCTGGCTAAAACCACCAAAACCAACCACATCCATTGCTTTATTAGTCCATTAGGTCAAAATATTATCAAAACTATGCAAAGTGGGTAAAATTTTTCTATAAATAGTGAAAATAACCAATTTTACTGTGCCATTTGTATTTTTTACCCAAATAGTGCATTTTGGACCAAATTGCCCCCAAATTTCAACTGCAAATTACGGGAGCCACGAGTGATGGAATTGAAAACCGTCTAGACCAAGTAAAACATCTTTCTCTTCTCTTCATTTCTAGTGGATTAGTATTTGCAATTAGGCTTCCTTTTTTAAGTATTTCAAAACACAAATTAGAAACTAGTGTGTACGTAGGTTGTAGCTCATCGTGTCGCATATACGCAACCCTATACATGATTGTTATCAAAACATACCATGTATATGTATCCTTATACACAACTGTTTAATATGTAGCTCATGTACAAGTTCATGGATTGAATTTTTAAAATGTTACTGACTCAAAAAATTGATTTTAAACTTGCAGTATGGTGCTAGAGTGGAGAGAAAGAGAGCATGAAGAGGTTGATTTTGCAGTGGAGAGAGATCTAGGGGCCCAAATGGAACTAAGAATATGTGGGCTATATAAATTTTGGGCTCTCAAAGGCATAAGGGATCAAGTGAGACTACTCCAGATTTTGGTGAACTACTGGGATCCAGATACAGAGACCTTCAACCTTGATGGGCAACCATTTAGGATTGAAGTTGAGGACATATAATATCTAACAGGATTGTCACATCAGGGTGAGGTGGTGAACCTCAAAATCAGGGTATCTCGGAGTGGTATGAACATATAGGACTACATAGCCACTCATTGCATTGCAGGGACTGAGAAGGTAGGGAGCCAACTCTCGATTAGAGCGATCAACAATCTGAGCCTCATGATCGTTGTCCTAGTGTTGACACGAATCATAGGTTCAGCCTCATTGCATCATGCATCAATCCCACTTATATTATATTCATTGGAGTGATTGTGACCCATGTTTTATGACTAGTGCACCTCACTATTAGCGAACATGAAGAGCCAGATGACAGATTGTAAACAAGGTAGGAAGAGGAACTTCCGGTTTGCGTCTATCCTATGTAGTTTTTTTTTCGAGCGGGTTCCACACTTGGGCCCTAGAGTTGAGATTGTTCCACATGGACTTTGTGATCCATCCATGGCACGGTGGACCAAGGTGATGAGGCGATTAGGGCGTGTTAGGGTACCAACACCCTACAACGATGAGTTTTTCTTCTGGTGGCATCGATAGGTGATAGCTATGGAGGACTACCCTTAGGCATGGATCGACTTTAGAGGAGATCCAAACATGTTGTTACCACCAGGTTCCACCTACGGAGACATAGGTATGCAATTGTTTTTTGAATATTTCATTTTTTTAGTATTTTTGTTGAAGAAAACAAAATTATTTTTGGATGATGTCAAGTACTAATTAAAACGTGTATGTTACGCAGATGTGGGTCCGTGATGGCCAGACGGACTTCTACGACACCGGCGGAGGCATTGGGGGGATGAGCCAATGGGAGGAGATGCAGAGAGAGTGCTTCAAAACGTGCAAGGCAACCTCTCTCGTTTGACGCAAAGAATTCCCATGGTTCAGGTAGAGGATCTTTTGGAGCCGATGCATCAATAGGTGGTAGGTGTGCCCCGTGCTTGGGTGTGAATATTCCAGTGTCTCGCAAACGTTGTATTATTCTATCATGACACACATCCGACACCACAGGTGTAGATTTCGTGATTATTGTATTGATCGGTCATATATGTATTTTGAGGGTGTGAGCTCCAATTTTGTACTATAACACCATATTTTTTGGAGGGATGAAATATAATAAATAGTGATCTTCAGATTTACTTATATTACAATGTCTACATTGGTGAATGTGTTTTATTTTCTTTAGTTATGTGACAAATGTCAATCTAAAACATAATTAGCACATGCATTGGATACATAGTTAGAACTTCTAGGTATGTGATGATAAGTAATAAAATCAAAATGTCATTCCAAAAGCCATATCTGTTGGAATCGTCAGAGTAGAGTAGGGTCTCACACATGGTAACTTTCATTCAACTGACATACTACTAACTGGGAGTCTAGGAAAACTTCTAAAGAACTAATACCATATGAAATGGCATCACGTAAAATATTTATAACGATGCTATATTCAACCACATTATTCGTTGATGGCCCTAGGAAAAGACCACATGAAGACACCAGTAGACCCTCAAGTGAGTAAACAACCCAAGTGGAGGAAGCCAAGTTCAGTGTATGACAACTAGCCCCATCTATGAATCCTAAGTAGACCGAAGACTTTGTTGACATCTGTCGACCAAGGGAAAACTCGATAAGCAATATGAAGATGAAAAGAGGAAAAAATATATACACTAAAATACATTTGTATACACATAGTTACACCCAATCTTGGGGCTCAAGTGTAGTATCTTTTCAAGTAGAGCCCATTCCTAGGCTAAGCCAACATATTCCCTTCATAATATTCTAATTCATAGGCTCCTTTTTCTAAGACACGTCGCAAGATATAGGGGTTGTGCCACATGGGTTTGAACTTTCTTGCCCCTAGTGGTTCTTTTGCTTGGTCATATAGAAGGACCAATTCACCCTCATCGTACTGTCGAGGATAGAAATATTTATCATACTGGACCTTGACACATCATTTATTCACTTCAATATCCATAGATTCATCTCGACATTTCTCATCTAGACTCTCTACATGCATGAGGTGTTGTTCGAGATCACAAGTGTCAGGTAGGAGCGTAATTTATAATTTAAGAGAATAGATTTTTCATTCAATAGGTAGGATCAACTCCACACCATGTACTAACTGGAAAGGATAAAAAACGATGGAAGTATTAATCGAGGTTCGGTATGCCCAAATCTTAGGTTAAAGCATGATATGTCAGTCAGATTTTCTCTGGCTGACATTTTTCTACATAATGGTCTTGAGAGACTAGTTCATGGCCTCTACTTTTACATTTCCCTAGGCATATTAAGGGGAAGAATGACCATGTCTAAACCCCAGTTTCGATGCTAATTCTTCCATCATTTTATTTTGAAATTGATTTCCACGATCAGTGACAATCTCACTCGGGATTCAGAACCTGGTTATAATTTGATTGAACATGAAAAATACAGCAGTATTACAATTAGATTTAACTATAGTCATGGCCTCGGCCCACTTAGTAAAGTAGTATACAGCCATGATAATATGTTTATTCTCCCCAGCCGAAGTTGGGTTGCAATTCAAAAAATCCACCCCCCACTTGGTGAAGGGACCGACAATAATTACCGAGTGGAGAGGGGTTGGATGTGAGTGCATATTCTGAGTTAACACCTGCAAGGGGTGACACTTCTTGACCACTTCAACACAATATTTAAAAATAGATGGCCAAAAATAATCGACTCACAAAAATTTTTGGGTTGTCGCAAGCTCGAATAGATGACCACCACAAGCCCCACTGTGACAATCATTAAGAACAGACTTAGCTTATTCATGATTCAAGAAAAGATGCAAGATATTATCTACTCATCGATGATACAAAGTGTCACCAAAGATAAGGTAGTTCTTATCTTGGTATCGTATGTGTCATCAGTCATCTCTCGAAAGGTGTTGAGGTAACTTCAAGGTTTGAAGATAGATCACAATATCTCCATATGAGGGGTATGACTATGACACAAGGAAAATGTGTTCATCTACAAATGAATCAACATGAATAACATCCTCATCTAACTCAGTGAATTCTGATATTAACTTGGCAAAAATTAGTGATTTATTGGATTTTGCGGAAGCAAAATCGAGATCAAATTCTTGCAAGATGGCAATCCATTTATTATATTTTCCCCCTATGATACACCTAGTAAGGATGTATTGAAATGTATTGACATCAAAAACCACATTAGTTTTGAAAATCAATATATAGTGTCGTAATCATTGAATTACGTGAACGATAGCCAAAGATAGCTTCTTGACATGAGAATACTTGAGTTCAGGGCCGACTAAGTTTCAACTAAGATAGTAAACGATGTGCTCACGGAGCTCATCATCTTCTTGAACTAAAACCATACCAATCGTCCCTTTCGATGCAGAAATATAAAGCAAGTAATCTCTACTATAGTCTGGAGGCTTTAGAAAAGGTGTCGATACCAAGGTATTCTTCAGAGCATCAAAGGATTTTTGGGCTTTCTCATCCCAAATAAAAGGAGTGTCGTTCTTTAAGAGACATATGAAACCCTTAGTAATATTTTCATAGTTTATTATAAGCCGACGTAAAAATTTATCTTTCCCCTGTAAACCGTGAAGCTGATGAATAGTGCATGGGGGAGGCAATCAAAGTATTGCCTCAATCTTTAATGGATCCACCATGATCCTAGTCTCAGAGACTAAGAACCTATAAGATGATTTGACCTAACGCAAAATATGCATTTATGAGGGTTCAAATAGATGCGGTAATAGCGACATATTTCAAAAACTAGCCAAAGGTGGGTAGAGTGATCCACTCTCTTACGGGAGTGAGTAGCGAGATCATCAAGCTAGGATTCGAATATATAGTTGAGATCGAGAAATGCGAAGATCATAGCTCATTGGAAGGTTGCTATGCCATTTTTAAGGCTGAAAGGAATCTTTCGTTATGCGAAAGTACCCCAAGGAAAAATAAATTCTATCTTATGTTGATCCTCGAGCTTAATCTGAATTTGGTTGTATCCTGAAAATCCATCCATAAAATAAAAAACCGTGCTTCCCACACACTCATTGAGAATCTGATCAATGAAGGGTGTCGGGAAGTTGTCTTTAGGACAAGCCTTATTCAGGTCTCAAAACTCCATGCATACATGGATGTTTCCCTGCTTCTTATTCACAGGAACGAGATTGGATACCCATTCAGTCAAGTGAATCGGGTAGATAAAGTCAGCATTAAGCCGTTTTTCCACCTTTTCCTTAATAGCAAGGGCCTTCCTAGGATTGACAACTCTAAGTCATTGTCAAATAGGTTTGGCATCCAGGTAGGTTTTGTTGGCAAATTCAGTAAACAGACAGTGATTGGAAAATTCAGTTAACAGAAAGCGATTGGAAAATTCAGTTAACAGACAGTGAATGCTTGTCATTGATGGCAACAGTGAAGATGATAGGCAAACAGAAGACAAGTTCACAATTTCAGAGAGGTGAATGATAGAAAGCAGTAAATTATCGAAGGCAGCGAATGAGCGAAAGTTTGAAAAGGATCTCTTGAGAAGAAGAATCTTTGATCATTGAAGAGGGAGACAGATCTCAGTCATCAGATCCGAGTGCAGGGTCCAACCACCGTTGGATCAAGGAGAATCTGCATGGTCTTTAAAGTGCAAGGAGAAGTGGGCACAATCACAATATGCAAAATCGCGATGAAATCTGAGCCGTCAGATCAAGCTTTGATATGGACCGTTAATTCCAGTCAGTATCGGGGATCGGGACTTTGAAGAGACAAGAACACTTGACATCAAGAACCTCAATTTCATGATATGCGATTTCGCGATGCAATCGCAGCCATTGAATTAAGAATGAGATCTAAACCGTTGATCCTCTGCATGGAGTATCGGGGATCGGGACTTTGAAATGACAAAGTCACTCGACCTCAAGAACCCTGATTTCACGATATGCGATGTCGCGATGCAATCGTAGCCATTGAATCAAGAATGAGATCTGGACCATTGATCCTCTTCATGGAGTATCAGGGATTGGGACTTTGAAATGACAAAGTTACTTGACCTCAAGAACCCCGATTTCGTGATATGCGATGTCGCGATGCAATCACAACCATTAAATCAAGAATGAATATAGACCGTTGATTATGGCTCGTGTCGGAGTTTCGCGAATCAAAATATGGAGAGACATATGGCTGTGGTCACAACCCTTGGTCACATCACCAAGAGATGGACAGATGTCAGAGGACAAGGAAGAGTCGAGCCTTGTCGCACGGTCAGGTGGAGAACGAAATAGAAGGTGACATGACAGGAGTGGGACCCTTCGTCAATACTCCACCATTCTGGATCCCCCCCACCCATATTAAAGACAAAAAGGCAAGGGGGGTCCAGAATTGCTTGAGTGTCGTTGGTCTAAGTGCTTTAATCCTGACCACTCGAGAGATGCGTGCCCAATTTCAGACCCCCCCCCCCCACCGCTTAAAGATAGAATGGCAAGGGGGCTCCGGAATCGAATCCTGACCATAGATATAAGAGCACAGATACTGACCGTCTAGATTTTCTTGCCGCATATCCAACGATGTAGATGAATTTAAATAAGATCGAAGGGTTACTGTTCTTTCTCACAGATTAACTACTGAGTTTGGAATCTGTTATCAAAACGGACTCATGATTGCAAATCAGTTAGCGTTTCAGTTGGTGATTCAGTTGCTTAGACAGTTGTCGTCTTTTTGCCTAAGGAGTTGGGAAGTTGAATCATCATGTTCGAGTATATAAATGAAGATGAACGAGACTGTGTTGAGTTGGTTGTTCTGGAAGAATAAGAATGAAACTGTAAGAAAGGAAAAATGAGAGGATGCGCAATATGAAATTGAGCATATGTGCAGAGTGAGATAAAACTCAGAGCAGAATGACAGAGCAAGTCGAAGCAGAGCAGAATGATAGAAAAAGTTGATGCAGAGCATAACTGTTGAACAGACAGAGGAAGAAGAGAATTGCAGAATAGTTTGAAGAAGATAAGACTTATAGAACAGAAAAAGACTGGTAAGAACTGATTTATCTGTGTAGTTGTCTGTGTTTTCATTATTTGATGTGCTAGGGTGGAAGGGATATGCTCAGGAGGACTGTTGTCCTCAGAGGTTCAAGTGGGAGCTTGAACACAGGAAGTTGTAGCTTCCATCTGGTTGTAGCCAGAGAAACAAGGGTGGCAGGGTGGTGCTAGGGAGAACAAGTGTTCTATGTTATACAAGTTGGAGCCTGTGTAAATGGAAGTTGGTGCTTCCATCCAGTTGATGTTGGAACATTCAGGAAGTTGGTGCTTCCATCCAGTTGGTGCTAGAATATTCAGGGAGTTGGTGCTTCCTTCTAGTGGGTGCTAGAGAAACCAGAGAGTTGGAGCTCTCAAACAAGTTGCAGCTTGTAAAACAGAAGTAGCATCCTCACATTGAGTTGGTGCTCAATTGTAAATGATGTACAGAACTGAAAAAGACTGCCTATCATTTCGAAGAAGAAGAGGTTTTCTCCCTTTATGGGTTTCCTCGTGAAAATATGTCTTTGTGTGTACTTTATGTGTGATTGATGGTTTTTACTTTTACTGTCCATATGTTGTATATTGTTGATGATCACTTGAAGGAAGATTAAAAGTATTTTAAAAGGTATAAAATTGTTTAAGCTCATAAACAACTGATTCACCCCCCCCCTCTCAGTTGTTTTAATATTTCCAACAATTGGTATCAGAGCAGGTTCCTTTTATTTAAAGGTAGATCTGTAAGATTAAACATGACAAGTCATGAAGGGACTTCAACCTCTAAGCCCCCTCTGTTTGATGGAACAAATTTTGCCTTCTGGAAGATTAAAATGAGAACATATTTAATGGCCTTGGGTGCTGATGTTTGCGATGTAGTAGAGACTGGATATACAAAGCCTGTTGTGCTAGCCAACAAGGATGATAAGTTAGAGTTTAGTTTTAACGCTAAGGGGATGAATTCTATCTTGAATGGACTTGTTGAAGATGAGTTTGTAAAGGTGATGCATCTTGATACTGCCAAAGCAATGTGGGATAAACTTATTAACAGTTATGAAGGAAATGAGAAAGTAAAAGAGGCCAAACTTCAAACATACAGATTGAAAT
>ML779851.1:262029-287434 GCA_009831015.1 Picea engelmannii
GAAGAGCTTGATCAAATTGAGAAGAACAATACTTGGGAGCTTGTTCCTAGACCTGAAGATAAGAATGTAATAGGTTCCAAATGGGTCTTCAAGAACAAAATGAATGAAAAATGACAAGTTGTTAGAAATAAAGCCAGATTGGTATGTAAGGGATATGCACAAGTTGAAGGTCAGGACTTTGATGAAACTTTTGCACCAGTGGCAATATTGGAAGCTATCGGAATGTTTCTTGCTTATTCTTGTCATAAGAATTTCAAAGTTTATCAGATGGATGTTAAGTCAGCGTTTCTTAATGGAGATCTAGAGGAAGAAGTATATATGGAGCAACCTAAAGGATTTTCATTGACAGACAATCCTAATTATGTTTTTAAGATGAAGAAGGCCTTATATGGACTAAAACAAGCACCACGAGCTTGGTACTACAGACTGGACAAATTTCTACAAGAAAAAGGGTTCAAGAAAGGTATTGTTGATAGTAACCTTTACATTAAGTCTAAAGGTGATGATTTACTAGTTGTTTTGGTTTATGTAGATGATATTATTTTTGGTTGTACTAATCAATCATCTGTCCAGTGGTTTGCTAATTCTATGCAAACAGAATTTGAAATGTCCATGATAGGAGAACTGTCATATTTTCTTGGCTTACAAGTAAAACAAAGCTCTGCAGGAATTTTTATTTCTCAAGAAAAATATTTGAAAGAGATATTGAAGAAATTTTAGATGGAAGATTCCTCTACAGTCATCACACCTATGGTGGTTGGTTGCAAGCTGAGCAAAGATGATATCTCACCTAATGTTGATCAAAGGACATATTGTTCAATGATAGGCAGTCTTCTGTACATCACAGCATCCCGTCCTGATATAATGCAAGTTGTTGGAATGGTAGGTCGTTTTCAGTCTGCTCCTAAACAAAGTCATGTGGTAGCTGTCAAGAGAATATTTAAATACTTGAAGGGAACAATGACTTATGGACTGTGGTATCCTAGAAATTATAATTTTTAGTTAACTGCTTATTCAGATGCAAACTGGGAAAATTGTGTTGATGAGAGAAAAAGCACCAGTGGAGGAGCATTTTTTCTGGGTGACTCATTAGTTGCATGGATTAGTAAAAAGCAGGGATCCATCTCATTATCCACTACAGAGGCAGAATACATTGTTGTTGCTACTTGTTGCACACAAATCTTATGGATGATACAAACTCTTGCAGATCTGAAGGTAACTTACACTGATCCTATTCCAATTCATTATGATAACACAAGTGCCATTAGTGTCTCCAAGAATCCTGTTCTTCATTCCAAGACTAAACATATTCCAATCAAGTATCATTTTCTCCGATAACAAGTTACAAACAGAATTGTTCAGCTGAATTATATACCTTCTACAGAACATATTGTTGATATCTTTACTAAACCATTAGCAACAACCCCTTTTGGATATCTTCGTCAAAAGTTGGGGGTTATAATCTCTTGTGTCTAATATGTGCACCTGGTCAAGGGGAGTGCTTATTGAATATCTAGTGTATTCCAAAGATGCTTATAGTCGACAGGGGGAGTATGTTTTGCAACAAGATCAGGGGAAGAATGGTTCTTATTTGACATTGATGTCAAAGGGGGAGAAAAGAGCAGGAGAGAAGATCTGAATACATGTGGGTGCTTGTGTTGTCATCAATGCCAAAGGGGGAGATTGTTGGCAAATTCAGTTAACGGACAGTGATTGGCAAATTTAGTTAACAAACAATGATTGGAAAATTCAGTTAACAGACAACGAATGCTTGTCATTGATGGCAACAGTGAAGATGACAGGAAAACAGAAGACAAGTTCACAAGTTCAGAGAGGTGAATGATAGAAAGAAGTAAATTATCGAAGGCAGCGAATGATCGAAGGAAGCGAATGAGAGAAAGTTTGAAAAGAATCTCTTGAGAAGAAGAATCTCTGATCGTTGAAGAGGGAGACAGATCTCAGTCGTCAGATCCGAGCGCAGGGTCCGACCACCGTTGGATCAAGGAGAATCTGAACGGTCTTTAAAGTACAAGGAGAAGTGGGCTCAATCACAATATGCAAAATCGCGATGAAATCTGAGCCGTCAGATCAAGCTTTGATCTGGACCGTTAATTCCAGTCAGTATCAGGGATCGGGACTTTGAAGTGACAAGAACACTTGACATCAAGAACCCCAATTTCGCGATATGCGATGTCGCAATGCAATCGCAGCCATTGAATCGAGAATGAGATCTGGACCGTTTATCCTATGCATGGAGTATCGGGGATCAGGACTTTGAAATGACAAAGTCACTCGACCTCAAGAACCCTGATTTTGCGATATGCAATGTCGCGATGCAATCGCAACCATTGAATCGAGAATGAGATCTGGACCATTGATCCTCTGCATGGAGTATCGAGGATCGGGACTTTGAAATGACAAATTTACTTGACCTCAAGAACCCCGATTTCGCGATATGTGATGTCGCGATGCAATCGCAGCCATTAAATCGAGAATGAATCTAGACCGTTGATTATGGATCGTGTCGGAGTTTCGCAAATCACAATATGGAGAGACATAAGGCTGTGGTCACATCCCTTTGTCACATCACCGAGATATGGACAGATGTCAGAGGACAAGGAAGAGTCGAGCCTTGTCGCACGGTCAGGTGGAGAACAACACAGAAGGTGACATGACAGGAGTGGGGCCCTTCATCAATATTCCACCATTCTAGATCCCCCCCCCCATATTAAAGACAGAAAGGCAAGGGGGGTCCGGAATCGCTTGAGCGTCATTGATCTAAGTGCTTTAATCCTGACCGCTCGAGAGATGCGTGCCCAATTCCGGACCCCCCCCCTCCGCTTAAAGATAGAATGGCAAGGGGCCTCCGGAATCGAATCCCGACCGTAGATATGAGAGCACAGATACTGACCGTCTAGATTTTCTCGCCGCATATCCAATGATGTAGATGAATTTAAAGAAGATCGGAGGGTTACTGTTCTTTCTCACAGATTAACTACTGAGTTTGGAATCTGTTATCAAAACGGACTCATGATTGCAAATCAGTTAGTGTTTCAGTTGGCGATTCAGTTGCTTAGACAGTTGTCGTCTTTTTACCTAAGGAGTTGGGAAGTTGAACCATCATGTTTGAGTATATAAATGAAGATGAACGAGACTATGTCGAGTCGGCTATTCTGGAAGAAAAAGAATGAAACTGTAAGAAAGGAAAAATGAGAGGATGCGCAATATGAAATTGAGCATATGTGTAGAGTGAGATAAAACTCAGAGCAGAATAACAGAGCAAGTCGAAGCAGATCAGAATGACAGAAAAAGTTGATGCAGAGCAGACCTGTTGAACAGACAGAGGAAGAGGATAATTGCATAATAGTTTGAAGAAGATAAGACTTATAGAACAGAAAAAGACTGGTAAGAACTGATTTATCTGTGTAGTTGTCTGTGTATTCATTATTTGATGTGCTAGGGTGGAAGGGAGGTGCTTGGGAGGACTGTTGTCCTCAGAGGTTCAAGTGGGAGCTTGAACACAGGAAGTTGTAGCTTCCATCTGGTTGTATCTAGAGAAACAAGGGTGGCAGGGTGGTGCTAGGGAGAAAACGTGTTCTCTATTATACAGGTTGGAGCCTGTGTAACTGGAATTTGGTGCTTCCATCCAGTTGGTGATGGAATATTCAGGGAGTTGGTGCTTCCTTCTAGTGGGTGCTAGAGAAACCAGAGAGTTGGAGCTCTCAAACAAGTTGTAGCTTGTAAAACAGAGGTAGCAGCCTCACATTGAGTTGGTGCTCAATTGTAAATGATGTACAGAACTGAAAAAGACTGCCTATCATTTCGAATAAGAAGAGGTTTTCTCCCTTTATGGGTTTCCTCATGAAAATCTGTCTCTGTTTGTACTTTATGTGTGATTTATGGTTTTTACTTTTACTATCCATATGATGTATATTGTTGATGATCACTTGAAGGAAGATTAAAAGTATTTTAAAAGGTATAAAATTGTTTAAGCTCATAAACAACTGATTCACCCCCCCCTCTCAGTTGTTTTAATATTTCCAACAGGTTTTAATCTCATGTTTGAAAATTCAAGGGTTGATTCCTGTCATCTCTTCGTATGACCAAGCGAATACATCGCGAAATTGTTTGAAGAGCTCGTTGTAGATCAGAATTTCTTCCAGCAGACAATCTGCACTGATAAATACATTTTAAACCTTACCAGGAATACAAGAGATATCGATCGTGAAGGTAGGATAGATACTCGCAATGTTTTCTTCGCATAAATGTCGTGTGTATCAAGTGGAACTGCAGCATGATCGACTATCTCACTCAAGGTAGATCTAAAATCATCTTGTTCGATTCTAGCAAGCTTTGGGAGGAAATAAGAGCGATGGTGCATATCATCCCATGGCCTATCATACCCATTCATGGCCTCTATGATTGCTTCATTCGAGGGTAAAGTATCATCGAGGAAATCATGTGATCAAGATAATGAGGTGGCCCATATGGGCTTAAGAATAGGATCATCCCTGCCTATCTGTAAGGCGACAGGTTCCAGGCTGACAAAAGAGTCAAGAACAACCTGATATGCTATATTTTTTGTTGATAGTGCCATAACCATTCCAATATGTGACTGACCTTCACAAGACGCAGTCGAGGAAGGTATGGTCCAAGGATCATTAAAATATGAAGTGCAGAAAGGAACGAACCTTGTTGACAAATAATACCTATTGGACATGGCATAGATATGATGAATTGGTACCACGAAATCAAAGGTACCCATAAGGGATGAATACATTCTGACACCAATATTCTCAATTGTCGGTTGAGAATTGTCAATCACAGGGATTGACGGTCCAACCGATGCATTAGGGATAGCGTACGCAAAGGAAAATTGGTTGATCATCACAATCTTCCCATCGTGAGGAAAGAATAGAGTATGGAATATGGATGATATGAATGCAGACATAGCATAAGTCTAGTTACATCCTAGTAACAAGTTATAGTAAAGGGGCAAATCAAGCACCTCGACATTCACCTCCACTGTCTTCCCACCTAACTGGATCAGGAAGGCAGGAAGAATATTGTGAGGGAAGAAAGAATGACCATCAAAATCAATCAACATGGTCGGAGATTGTGAAAGGGTGGGAGATCCAAGTTCTTTCCAATAGATCAGGTACATCACACACATTTCATCGCCTTCATCAATGATAGTACGTTTGATGGTATACTTTGAGTAACTCACATGGATCTGAAAATCTACAAGATAAGGTAAGCAAGACTTCACATCCATGACATCAAACTTGATAACCTTAGAGCCATAGGGGTCTAGAGCTCCTAAAGAAAATAGCAAGGCATTCCTAAAGCAGACATATGGAGTACCTCTAGAGCTGACATCGTGCAATGGGTTTGGCCTAGATCTTCAACAATAGAGTAGTTATGGGCATCTCTATCATTAGGATCATTATGGGTAGAGTGCTTGAGTACTCCTTTCAGAATACGAGGTGGAGGCTCTAGTTTTTCAATCTGTAAATGTGTCTCTGGCGAAAGGGGAGACTCTAGACCAGGTAAAGTTTGTGAAGAACTGTAATCGCGAGACTGAATGGCTACATTAACCTAAGACTTGACCATATTGATGCATAGATGGTCACCGTCTTGTGCCGGTGGGTTTTGACTTCCACTCACCAAATTTATGGCATTCAAGGATCTTGAGGCCATGTGTTGATTATGTGGAAAGGGATTACTCAGCACAATGGGTGGTAGAGATAAAATCCTTGCATCTTCCACAATTTTTGGGCACAAGTGGGTTAGGTGATCGCCTGTACAAATATTGCAGGGAAACTTCACCTTTCGTCTTTCTTTATTTCCCTCACTAGCATTATTATTCGAATTCTTATTATTATCATTGTCCTTCGGTTTACAATTATTATTCCTCCCACCCTTATGATTGTTACCACATCCTTTCTTTTTATATCCTCCTAGTTTTTTGTTACCATTCGGGTTGGTCGACGACTGCACAGAATGTGCATCTACTGACTGAGTGGGAGTGGAGGACACAGACAACTATTTCCCTCCTACATATTGGTTTAGAGACAACTATTTCAACTGGCTTGTCACCAAGTCTTTATATTTCACATTTGTGGAACCTACAATACCATCGATATGAGGCCCTATAACTTTTCTAGGGTCATAGCTTGACCTCGATACCTCTAGAAAAATCTCATATAACATCCTAGATTGAGCATATATAATATCTAATTGTTGGGATTTAAAAATCTCTTCTTCCTCAAATGTGACTTTGGATATCGAAACATCCTTCGAAATATAAGGTTATAGAGACTTAAGGAACCATTCTAAAAGGAACTCTGGAGGTATGTAGACCTTGATCAACCTCTTCCATCTACACCACTCTTGGATGTGATCTAAGATATGGGTGGCTTTGTCCTAGTGGAAGGCCGACAGAAGTTCTATGTCGACATCATAACGAACCGACAATTAGAAGTGTTTGAGGAAGACTAAAACCATGTGATTAAAATTTCCATACATCCCCCCAGGTAGATATACCATTTCGCTGCAACCCTTGTGAGGGTGCGTTAAAACAATATTAAATGAATAGAATTGTCGTTAATGGAATTATAAGAGCACCAAAGATGAAAAGTAGTGACGTGATCACCAGGAACCTCACCAGTATTTCCTTCGAATTTAGGAATATCTGAAGGAAGATTGGTGGGTATGGGGGACCATGATGGTTCATGACGCTCAGGTTCATTCATTAATCTAGATAGGTCTAGTAGATTGAGCATGGCAAGAAAAGGGAGACTGGGTTGAGGCATCTAGCCCCAAGCTCCTGGGAAATATTGTTTTTGGGGAATCGTAGCCCATACAGGGTTATGGTATGCAACATGGCCCTATTCAGGATTGTAAAACCCCCCTATGAACTAATTCATAAGGGGTTGGTTGGGCACCATTCCAGTAGGAATGTTATGATTAGGGTTGTAAATATTTCCCCCAACCAGAGTAGCTCCAGGTCGGGTGTTTCCCAAGGTGTGAAAATGACCTCCTCTGGATGTGAATCCAGAGGATAGAGGTGGATTAGTCATGCCAAACGTGTTGGTCAGAATCGGTGTGGAAAAGGTAGGTGTGAAGGACATAACATAAATAGCAGTTTGTCCGGCAGTTTGACCACTCCATCCAAGAGCATTAAGACCAGTATTAAACCCGAGGTGAAAAGGAGGTAGGATTCCAACCATAGGAGACATTTGAGGGATATGAGCACCTCCAAACGACACAGGAATATGCAGAGGATCCATGCCCCCAAGCCCAATACTAGTATTTGGGTTAGATGTTGGAATGAGGGATGAAAATTGTGATGTACAATTCGGCATACCATAAGAAAAAGGGCTAGAGGCCATAGGGATGGACTGATTATTGTATCGAGGTGTACAAAAAATACCCAAAAGGGTTCGTCACAATGGGTTGAGCAAAAACCGCAGGTTATATAGGAGTGATTATGGGAACCATAAAAACTACAACCGCAATGGTTGAAGGTGTCAAAGGAACACTATTAACTATAGTAGGAATGGGAGTCGAAGGACTCTCATTATATTTCTGACTTGACTCGGTACTCATCCTTGTATGATTACAAGACTGGTAGGTGGAGGTGTGTGTACCACATTTGATAACTTTACATGTTTTATAAGGAAAAGACTCAAGATGCGGTGGTAATCTTAACAAATGGTGAGACCTACGGGGAAGCTGGTCTAGCTCCATGATGACTCAAGACTTGAGATATAAAAACAAATTCTAAGGCCAACTAATAATAAAAGAGAACACCAAAATAAGAAAAAGTCCAATATTCATGCAAACGGGATAAAGTGGATTAAAGGGGCCTCCCTCCCTAAAGTAGGTATGACTCACCCAAGAGGAGCCTGAGACTCCCTACAAAATATTGGAGGTATCAGAATCAGTTATAAGGGCCCTCGCGGGCTTAACAACCAGTCGGTCAGATCCCCTCATAGAGGTAATGCTCCATAAAGGTTGTGTGTTGTATGACCCTTATCTGACCCAGGGTACCTGCAGAATAACCCATGCAATTAACCTATGTGGTACCTATGTCAAGAAACTAATCCACCATGATATAACCGATGTGCAGGCGAACAATCGTAAGTCAAGTATACCATATGGGTAGGGTAGCAAAGAACGAAATCTTGAAAGCACCACCTCTCATAGAGGTAAACGTACTAGAAAGACCCCCATATACGAATAGATCCACGGAAATATCTCTGGCACTAAGAAGGTATTGGGGGGATATCCCCTCAACCAACTTCACGTGACCTCGTGCTTAACTCTAGTGTAAGCGGAGCCTCTTGACATCACCAATTATACAATGGATTTCACCACTCCCTTAGTCAGACACATATGTTGAATTTAATAGTCTTCGAGAAGTTTACTCACAAAATCCTATTCCAAGGCTCTAAATCCTAAGCTAGTTTGTGCACCCTAAAATGTAAAATCGTTTCTAATCAATTTTAAATTTATCAGTGTTACTTTTAGTGGCCTTGTTTACTCAAAAAGGTATGGCCATGAAACTGATGATGTTATGACTCAACAATTAAAATAAATGAATATGAATAAAATGAAAATCTCTAACTTCAATTCTCAATAAAAGATAAGCTTTTCAAAATGCAATTTTCAATTTAATTCTGCAATTTCAAATAAGATGCAATATTTCCATACATGTACTAATATCAATTATAAGAACGCAAAATATCAAATACCAACAATGCAAAATCTATAATTTTTTGTATTTTCAATATAAAAGAATGAAAATGCAAGGAATGAATAGCAGGTTGATATAAAGACTCTATTGTATGTAAACGGAGACAAACCAAGTATAATATCAAGAAGCAAACACCCAGCCCAAGATGCAAGGACAATCAATAAAAAGTATGATGAGAAAGAAACATCGCCCGAAAATTCAACCAAAGAAAGGTTTCCTATCACTCTGCAGGAACTTAACAGTCATGACAGAGACCTAAGAAGACTCATCAACCATCAAAACTTATCCATCAAGCATCAAACTCAACAATCAAGCAAATAAGGATGATGTATGTGATTGTTCAAAAGAAAACTGTGTATATGCGCTTCCTACAGAATGATAGCTCGTGTATGTACGCGACTGTCAAGAAACAAACCGTGTATATGTAGTGAAACACTGTCAGGTTAAGGATAAGACCAAGAAACTGAGATTCAAAATGAACAGAGACTATCAAGCAATCAAACGACAAGAAACTTAATATAAGCGAGAGCAATCAAACTAGAAAAACACTCCAACCCCTAAAAAGAAGACTCCCTCCCCAGTATGGTATCCAATTTTGTTACGAGGAAAATCACTCTATGGCATGGGGTAAACCACAATAGACGGAAATGATTGTAGAAATCAACTCTAATCCCAAGTATTCTATATAAACAAATATGCTAACAAGACAAGATAAAGATCCTACCTCGTCCAAACGTTCAATGAATTCCATTGTTGAGCACTTGACTCAAAGAAATACACCTGCATCTTGTCCTCAACAATCAAGATACGCAAGCATATGGTGATAATATATAAAGTTATCACATTCAATAGCATAATCCATCAATATTCATAACAAATACACCCATGGAATAACAATTCAAATATTTTCAAGACATTAATTGGACGAGAAAAGAGTATTTCTATTAAAATGTAATAAAAAAAAGTGTATGAATGAAAAATTTCCGTGTTGGCCCATTTGGAACCGAGAAAATAAGTGCCTTCCAGTTGGGCCTCCACCACTTCAATCCTCCACCAAAGGTAATCTGATATAAGAGAGACAATGAGGTTCTCCATCAAATAGGGGAGAGCTTGGGGGTTGAACAATGTGTTTAGACTTAAAAGGACAAAGGGATGCAGACTCAATATGAAGTGAATAATTTCTCCAGAGTAACTTTACTCTCAAAGTTGAATTCTTCTCTTCTTTTCCACATCTTGGATATGGTCCATTTATATTCTTCAAATGGAATTGAAGGGCCAATTCAAAACATTTCCAGTATATGGAAGGTCAAGGATCATGGATCTCGTGACGTGACATGGAAACCCGACACCATTTTTTTAATTTTGACGAAAAAATACAATGTACATGGGTTGTAATGGTGCAACCTACATATACGCATGTTGTATAGCTGTTAGGGCATGTATATGTGGAAAAATACAATTTTTAGCTCTGGGAACTGTAAAAAGGGACTTCGGGTCTGCATAGGGAAATGGAAAAAGGATCTTTGAACAAGTTTGCATATGGTGAGGCAAATATTGCTATAAAAAATATGTATCTACATATCAAATTAAAGAGCCCGGAGAGAGATTTCTAATGGTGTAAATCGTTCGTCAAACGAAGATTTTATGAGGAAGTTACAAGACAAACAGTGGAGGGTAAATTTTAAGACCCAACTAACTTTGAAGGGCCATAACTTTTTGCTCCAGAATCATATTGAGGCATAGGAGCAGTCTATGGAAATATATTGAACCATAGAAAATAGTCCTAGATATGAATAAAATTATGGGCATGTTAAAAATGTTTAATATGGCACAGAAGGTACATGTATCATTCCATACCAAAAACACTAATTGGCCTTGAACTTCAGCAGGCTATAACTAGCATCCCAAAACCCAAAAAGAGGTGAAACTTGGACAGATTGTCCCAAATATGTATATGAAGAAATCCAATTGATATCCTACAAAAACTCCAATGGATTGGGTGCAAAAATGCATAATTACAGTGCATATTTGCACCAAGTTGAAGTGTGAACAGAAGAATTAATGGACAATTTTGAAATAACCATAACTTTCTGCTCGAGACTCGGAATTGAGCATGGAAGCAGGAATTGGAAAGGTATCGTACAGTAGAATATAAATACTCACCCAAAAAATTGATCTGGGAAGTCAATTTTTTAGGAAATAAAAAGAAAGAATTATGATGCTTTATTGAACCAGAATTGTACATACTTTCTTGAATTTGTTAAATTATTTATCCTAACAAGTTTTGTTTGTTGCACATTTTGCAGAGTTAACAACAATTAGATCAGAACGGGATCAACACAGAGTTCAAAATCATGGAAGATACACATGGGGCTTACAACCATGAAGATGAGATCAAAGGGATGTATGTCAATATGGATAATGAAGATACAAATTCAAATGGACATGGAGAAGAAAAGGAATAAATCATGAACTTGGTAGAGACCATTAAAAGTTTTCAAAAGGATGTCCAAAGTTATAAATATGATAATGAGAGGCTTATAAAATCCAAGGAGTAGCAGGAGTGCTTCAACATAAGTTAATATAGAGCTTGGACATAATAGAAAATAAGATGGATAAGGAGAATGACTCAAGCAAATTAGGAAGTCGTAGGTCTCATGATGAGAGGAGAATAACAAGAAAGTGTGGCATACATCACCATCACTCCCCAAGAAATTCCACTAGGAGAGAACATAGTATTTCAAGTCCATCCCCTGTCAGGAAACATAAATGGAGGCCTCGGGTGGATGAGCTACAAGGAGAAATGAATAAAATCAAGCCTCCTACATTTGATGGTGAGCACAAGAAGGATGAGGATGAAGAGACATGGTTTCTAGGAATGAGGAAGTATTTCCAATTGTATAATTACTCTTCACACACAGAAGGAATAATTTACATCTATCATCTCAAGAGAAAGGCATCCATGTGGTGGGACCAATTTGTGCAGGTGCAACACATTGATGAGAAAAATGTTACTTGGAGGGAATTCAATAGGTATTTTCAAAAGAAATACTTGACTAAGAGATACTATGACAAGAAAATGAAGGAGTTCTTTGAACTCAAGCTTGGGAGTATTACCATAGATGAATACGAAAGAAGGTTTTTAGAGCTGCTAAAGTATGTTTCTTTCATAAAGGATGAGAAAGTTAATATTCAGAGGTATTTGAGTGGGTTCCCATCATTTATCAGTGACAAGATACAATATCATGGGACCATAAGGAAAGCTAAATGCCTTTATGATCAACATAAAGGAAGGCCAACTTTTCAAAAATCTTGGGAAGACAAGAAGAAAAAGAAGATGGAACATAGGAATAAGGGGACTAAGCCACCATTCTTCAGAAATAATCCTCAGGGACAACCAACTTCTAGAGAATCCAGAATGACTGAGATAGTGGGAAAAAGACCGAGGCAGCCACCTATTCAATGTTGGGGTTTTGGGGGAGATCATATGTATAGATATTGTCCTCACAAAGGTGAAAAAGTGAGGATTGTTCATAATGTACAGCAAGATGATCTAATGGAGGACATGGGTAGAAATGTACCTAGGATATATGTCTCCCTGGACAACAAGCAAGCCAAATTTCAGTCACATATGATTGAAGTGGAAGGTATTATCAGCAACTAAACCATTAATATTTTAATTGATTCAGGAGCTATTCATAGTTATATAGATCCTAAGATGGTGGAAAGATTGCATTTTCCAAGAAGAAAACTTAGAAAATTTTGGTTGGTACAGCTGGCTACCGGAGCTAAAATAAAAATTAATGAGATGGTTAAGGCATGTCCAATGGACATGAATGGACTGAGCACCAGGGTAGATTTGAACATCATATATTTAGGTTCCTGTGATTGCCTCATTGGTATGGATTGGTTGGACCAAAACCATGCTATCCTAGACTGTTATAATAAGGAATTCACTTTCTTGGATGAGGAAGCGAACCTAAGTACAGTACATGGAATTCCAAGGGCAGTAACCGTGAGAGAAATTTCATCATTACAGCTGAAGAAAATTTATAGAAAAGGGTGTCAAATATTTTCATCACATATGGAAGAGACACCTAAAGATAAGGTGTCAAATATTGAAGATTATGCAGTCCTAAAAGTGTTTGAAGATGTATCTAAAGAAATACCAAGATTATCCCCTAAAAGAGACATTGATTTCTCCATCAATATGATGCCTAGAGTAGCCTCAGTTTCCAAGACCGCTTACAAGATGAGTACACCAGAATTGAAGGAATGGCAAATGCAACTTGGAGAGCTTCTGAAGAAGGGGTATATATGCCCAAGTGTGTCACCTTGGGGTGTCCCGGTTTTATTTGTGAAGAAAAAGGATGGAACATTGATACTTTGCATTGATTTTAGGCAGTTGAACAAGGTAACTATGTAGAATAAGTATCATTTGCCAAGGATCGACGACATAGAAAATTTTAGGGGCGAAATTCCGCCCATGGGCGAAATTAGAGGGTATTAAATTTTGGTTGGGAGAATTATTTGTATAGAAGTTTTTGAAGGATTTCAATATATATAGCCCCAAATTTATTTTAAAAATATTATATCAAAAACCCTTCGCCCACAGGTATTTTTAAGAGGAAAGCAAGGAAATATATTTCTCCCTATCAAATTCGAACTGGATCTTCCCTTCGTCCTAATTTTTTGAAGTATGGAATTTTTCGGAGGTATTTCACCCTATTTTCTGGCCATGGTAATTTTCATAGGTATTTCACCCTTCTTTTATGGTAAGTTCATGGTCTGTCAGTGGGATCCCTCCTCTAGATTGTGGTTATGACTTATGTAACAAGTGCCATATACCTCTGGAGGAATTTAGTTTCGCTTACTCTATTGGAGAAAACCCAAAAATGCTTGAGCTCCATAGAAAATAAAATTATTACCACCTACAAATATTCAGTACCCATGAATCTTATTTTCACAAACCTTCCATGAGTTGCGGATACCTCTTTAAAGTTGTGTTGTGACAAATGAAGTATGTATGCTTCCTTGTGCTTTGAGTCTTCTCTTTCTGATCACCTTTTGTGATTGTTGGGCGCAAATAATTCAAAGAGGCAGGATTATTCTACTCGTGGTCTCTTGTAGGGTGAGTATTGGGAGAATTGGGGAACGATTTGAGTTGTTGGCCAACAATTTATCATCATACTGGGCATATTTGTGATTGTTGGACGTTTGTATCATACTTGGTGGTCAAATCTCACATTTTTTGGGTTTGTGGCTCTTCTTTGGTCTATTTTTCCTTATGCAAGGTCGAATTGTATGTGTGGGGTGAAAAATATCACATTTGGGTTGAGTTATCATCACTGATTGGGTTTATTATTTTATGTTGGGCGTAATACCCATTACTTGTAACTGATATCCCTGTTAGTGGGGAAAATTTCCTATTAAGAAGAGGATGTATTCTTAGAAGAACATTCTTGTGGGATTGTAGGTGACAACCCAAGCATTTATGGTGGCCAAGAGGGGAACGATTCAACTTCTCATCAATTCTACAGCAACCAAACTCTCTTATATCATACCTGTAACAAGCATCAATAAGCAATGTCAGATCTAAAAAACTTGTAAGTTGACTGGTGTGTGTGTATTCCCTCTTGAAACTATCAATAAAAGATCAGTCTAAGATATTGTTTTGTCGATATATATTAGGATATTAAATCTGTTTTCATTACTTCTTTACTATTGTATAAAATATTGGCACCCAAAATATTGACAAATGGTTCATGAGGAAAAATTAAGGGAGAAATTAGAAAAAAAATTGCACGGATCTTTACATTTGCCAAGTAGGTGAAAGAAGGGTCTTGTTATTACCCTACCAGGGTTTGATTCCCCCATGTGACATGTTTGCCTCTTGTGGGTTGGTGCATCCCCACAAGGGGTTTGTTGCTAAATGGAAGCCATCATGGTCCTTAAGTTGGGCTGGCAGGTCACATTTCATAACAATATAAAACAATGTCCCACCTCTTGATAGGTGGTGGATGTTCATTTCAGTAGAAAGGAAGCATGTTTCCATTTCTTTCCTTTATTATCTGGGAACAATTACATACATATTACAACCAAACTATCACTACAGGCCATGCAATGGAACCTAGTGAGAGCAATCAAATCCAAGTTAGTAAATGTCTACATGTGTATCCCCATGACCAAACACATACTAAATGAACCCTTTATCCTAGAAACAAGTGTCTAAAACACAAAATAATAGGATTTAAAGGGCCAACATGATAGCCACAATCATAATTCCATGGGCCACAATCACAATAGTTTTTGGTAAACAAGCTTTGTGATCTATTCTCAAGGGAAGTTGATTGAGTAATCTTTGTTGTAAATACACTGCCTTCTAGTCTACATAGTCAACAAATTCATCTACATGGATTTGAAACGTTTGGGTTTCTTGGGATAGTTGGAGTTTCAAGTTTTTATTGTGTAATTTTCTTATATATATACATTTATGTATATCAGTGAAATAGAAATACTTTCCCTCATTTGTATTGTGCAAAACTTCATGTTTGCAATTGGGAAGCGATATTAATATATTTTTCTTGTTGTGTATTTCTTGTCTCTACATTTGTTTTTTTAATTCTTATAATCGTGCATAGATCTTTTCTTATGTTGTGATTCATGACTGCATGCTCTGGTTTCTTACACAGTTTTGGATATGTAGGTAGTTTTTGTTGTGTTTGAACTCCTATTTTGGATTCTCTATGTCCATGATAATAAAAAATATCTAGAAGAGTTTAAAATATGGCTATGAGTATTGCTATAGAATCACAATCAGGTAAGACAATTTGATGGCCATAAAATTAGCCTCTGGAAACTTTGATCGAGACATTATTGTTGGACAAAGAGTTTCTTGAAAGTGTGAATGGGAATGAGGTGAAGCCAACCTCTACATGAATGGATGAAGTCAAGAAATGGGAGACAAAGGATGGGGAGTCACAATCCTATATTTCATCATCTAAGTGAAAACATTCTTTCAATTGCAAGTTAGGACAAGACCTTGAAGGATGCACGGGACAAGTTGGTTTAGATTTATGAAAAGAAGGATTTGAATTCTAAGATTCATCTTGGAAAGAATTTTTTCCAAATGGAAATGTAAGAATCTAAGAGAATGGGAACATATAAATAAAATTTTGATAGCTCATGGAATAATTGGTGGTGTGTATTGCTCAACTTTTTGATGGAGATGCCATCATTACTCCCCTTGGAAGCATGTCTGCATTGTATGAAGATACAAGATATTGGGGTCTAAGGTCAAATTGAACTTTGAGGAAGCATGCTTCGAATTTATGAAGGAAGAGATCAAGAAGCAAGGAATTGTGTTAATCCTGGATGAGGCACTAGCATTATTATTCATCAATTATTAAAGGCACAAGCAAGAAGAATAATAAGGGCCAACATAACAAGAAAAAATGAAATTCCCTAAAGGAGAACTTAGAGGGAAATAAGAAGAAGGTGAAATGCTACTATTGCCATAAAATAAAATACAAAAAAGGAGTGTCTAAATTTTATCGTTGATAAAATAAAGAAGAGTGATGAGGCCAATCTATCTTTGGAACAACTCTTTAAGACAATGAATATGGAAGTAGTTTTCTCTTCTAGAAGTTGATATTTGGAATTTGGCATGACCCAACACATGACATTTGACCAAGTGTGGTTTGTGAGATATGAGTATGTTGAAAAGGAAGGGATGTGATTTTCGTAGGTGGAGATGTGCATGAAATTCCATCTTTTAGGCAAGGGGATTGTCTCAGTGACATTCCTAGATGATGCCTACAAAGAGATTAACAATGTCTTACATGTTCCTGCATTGATTAATAACTTTTTGAATGTGAGTTGAATTATAGATGTTCGATTGATTGTGGAATTCAATGTAGTTGGTGGCAAGCTTAGGAACTTTCAGGGGAATGTTCTTTTGAATTCTTCAATTCTTCAAATAAAATCAGTTTATCTACTCCACGAAACTCAAAATTCAAATATATTAAATTCTTAATTTTAAAGTGACTTGTGCTTTAGTCCACCTGGGATATATTGAGGAGGAATAAAGACTTGAAAATGTGAAAATATTAGTTGGATAGGTTGAACATTGAATCCTACCAACCACAATATTCCAACACTAAATCTACAAACAAATAAGGGTGATCATAAGAACGCGTTCTCAAACATCCTAACATAAACATAAGACAAAGAGATAAGATAATTGTTGTCTTTCATTAATCAATTCTCCTTAATCAATTACATGGTCTGAAAACTTCATATCATCATCATGCCTAATCAAAGGCCTAATGGGGATACATTCATTCCCTATAATTCTTATGCAATTCAACTCTCGGACAATAGATGAATTTTTCAATAGAGCTACACTAAGGATTTGAATTATGAGTACATAAGGATGTTTCTCAGAGAGTTTGATATGAAAATAAGAAAGCAGGAGAAGAATGGTTGAAGAGAAACAATATTGAAGAACAATCGATACCTTGATTATCCTCCCTCAACATGTATTTATGCTTGTGTTTCATGAAGCTCTTCAAGACCTTTTCCAAAATATCAACGACTTGATTTTTTTTAAATGTCAATCCTCATCCAATAATAGCAGCAGTATCCTTTTTCAAAAATATCCACAACACTTTTATTATCATAGGAGACTTGCATTTCTGAAAGTATCTAAAGAACCCTCTCCAAAATTTGAAAAGCACATCTAAAAAAAGGTGATATGATTTTCTAAAAATAACATAACTTTCTCTTCACAACTTTAAACAAGGCACATAATGAGCTCCTCATGTGGTGTGTTCCATAGGATTAAAATAACTTATTGATAAGGCCTCAAAACACTTCCAATAAGTGCACCCTCATACTGGATACATGTTGAATTGATCATGAAAGAATATTCCTTAAAGTAGTGTGCCCTAACCTATCACCAATTATAAAACTCAGGCAGTCCAAGTGTTGGATAATTTTTCCACAAAATCATATATTGACCACGTTAAATATATGCCTTGTGGAAACCCCCTCCTTGCAAGTGTAAATATTGAATTAAGTTACCCAAAAGTAACAATAAATGTGTTAAAATCAAGCTAAAGGATGATGCTCCACATGCTTGAAATAACCCTTAAACAAATCACCTTCCAATGTTAGGGTCCTACCTTAACTCCACTAGTTAAGGGAATAGGTTGTTACCTAATGTGTAGTTTCATCTTTATTAAGTAAGGTCCACTAGGTAGTTAGAGTGTGTAACCAAAAAATTCAAGGTGGTCTCATTAAAGGACCACTAGGTAGTTGTTGTAGCCTTATTAATGGAGGCCCAGTAGGTTGTATAATATCCATCGATCTTCTGGCATTTGATTTTTATCCTATTGCAGAATCTGGCACTTAGCTTGCAGCTTATTCAACTCTCCCAATTCCTTCTTCATTTCTTCCCATTTAAATTTCTGAGACATCAAAAATTCATCATATTTCTCCCTGATGTCATGTATTTCCTTTATGTGGGTTGGCATAGGAATAATTCCTTCTCCAAACATGGAAACGTGTTTCTTCCATTTATCAATCTCTTCCAGCAAAAAGATAGTATTATCTTCTCTATCATGATGGTCAACTTTTTGTTAGTATTATCTTCTCTAGAGGAATTTGAGCTTGTGTCACTGGTTCTTGTGTAATAGTGACGTTTTCTGGCTGTGGTAATTCCTCTTCCTCAACCACCAGTTCTTGTGTGACAGATGCTTCTTTTGTGGCCTCATCAAATTGTTGATTTAAATTAGATACCAATGGTTCTTGTGTAGCAGTGGTACTCTCAGGCTAGGTCAGTTCAACAGTCTTAGCCATCATTGGTTCTTGTGTTACAGTGATAGATTCATGTATATCCTTTTTAGACTACTAATTTAAATTAGGTGCCACAGGTTCTTGTGTTACAGTGGAATTCTCAGGTGTTTCAGCAGTCTACATTTCTTCTTATTTAGCCATTGGTTCTTGTGTGGCAGTGTCTTTCTTTCTATGTCTTGCCCCAACTAGCTCTTCCTTATGATTAGTCCCAAAGTTGAGGGATCAAGAAGGGTCACCTCATACCCATCCAATCTATAAATATCCCCACACTAAGGACACAAATATTCCTTAAATGTTTCATGTGTTTCATCCTTCTTTGATGGCATAGTCTATACTCCCAAAAGATTGGTTTCTTGCACTAACAAATATATATCATGAGGCAGAGGTATTTGGGCTCCCTTTTCTTCTTTTATCATTTCCAATTCACTCGTAAGCCTCTGGACTTCACTTTTCAATTGATCATTCTCAAAAAAAAGGGAATGTGTTGGATCATGTTGTCATTGATGCCAATGGTTTCATTGATTGATGTCAAAGTATTTATGTCAAGTGATTAAATGATTGATTGATGTCAATGGATTGATTGATAGGATTGATTGATTGATGATTGATGAACAATGTATATGTATTTTCCTTGATGAGAATGATATATGTCAAGTGGAAACCAATCGATGAAGATGGATCTATAAGCTATCATTGATATGATGCATAGATGAAGATGGATCAATGAGTTGTCATTGATACATGATGAAGATGGATTCTTTGATATATGATGTATAGTTTTCTTGATGTAAAGATGACTTGTTATTTTCTTGTCATGGTACAAATGGATGAATTCCAAAGTGGTCCCCTTATGGTGAAAGCCCTCATGGGAAGACACTTTTCAGTTGATTTATGGTTGAGAGAACCCATGATTGTATGTGGAATATTGAGATGAATATCAATGATCTTGTTGGTGAAACTATCCTAGATGGATAGTTCTTGTCATGCCATTTCTGGTGGTATGTGGAATGTCACATAACTCCTCACGGTTTGAGAGTTATGGCCCTACGAAGTTGAAGGACCCCCATATGATGGCTTGAAGCCCCATAAGGTCAAAAGAAGTCAAACTTCTTGAGAAGAAGAAATTATTATTTAAATGATAAATTAAAGTGAAAAAGTCAAGGTGGATTATTTAAATGATAAAGAGAAGTGACAAAATCAAGAAGGAATATTTAAATGATAAAGTATTGGAGAAATTTCTATTTATGGAAAGTGGTTAACCCTAAAATAAGGAAAATAGGGTAAGTGACCTAGAAATGGGTTAAGTGACCTAGAGGATGAAAGTATAAATAAGATAGAAATGGTGTTTTGCAAGATATCCTTTTTGTGGATCAATGGAGAGCTTCTTGTGAGATTATCTTTTGGAGTATTGATGGAGAGATTCTTGTGAGAGATTCTTGTGAGAGCATATTTGGTGTGGATATCTTGAGCATGATTGAATATATATTCTGAGAAAGAGAGCGTGAGGAGGATCTCATGGACGCATCAAAGTTTCAGCAATATTGGAGATCTTGACGAAAAAAGTCTTGGAGCTTCAGAAACCATAGTTTCTGAGTTGTACACAGGCTATAATGGGCCAGGGCGCGTACATATGTGGGTTGTATGAGGACAGGGCACATACAATGGATAAAATCATGGATATTTGTGTTTGAGATGATGATTGGTTGTTGAAGACTGAAGCAGGTTCCAGATCTGCATTCTATGGGCTCAGATTTGTCACTGAGACACTGGTATGGTTACATTATTATCTTGATGGATAGTATTGCTTGTTGTGTTGTGAATGCTTAGGGCAGTCTTGGTATGGTTGTTGTGATGTGATTTATGTTGGTTGATGGAGTGAGAAGTACTCTTGTGATTCAGTTGTGATATGATTGCTATGGTATACTAGTTGCTTATACATGATTGAGTTAGCATTCATATTGATTGGTTGTGGAGCATGAGTAAGCTATTAGAGAGCTTGGATGTGTTATGACTGGCTGGTGGTCAGTTTGGACAATGGAAGACAGAAGAAATTTTTCTTGCAGGTTGCAGAGGATCTGAGTATGTGATAAAAAGGATAAACCCTAATAGCTCAGAAGGCATACGCAAGTTTTTGTATATATTGGCCACGTACATACGCAGAATGTAGTGATCCATGGCACGTACAAACGAGGGTTGAACTACTGACAGGTCACGTACCTGTTGCATATTGATATCTATTGAGGATTTTTGTCTCATCTCAGTTGGTATTGAGGGTGTAAGTTGAGTCTTGCATTATAGAGTTGGTTCTCTTGTAGAGTTGTACTCTATTCAGTTGTTGCTGAAAAAACCCAAGGATTGTAGTTCGTAATAAAAAGTAAATTGTACATACATCTTGTGTTCTTTGTGTTCCTTGTGGTGATGAATTATTGATTATCTATGTTTTTGATATATGTTGTTGATATATGTTCACATCTAACTGGTTATAAATGATAACAATGAGTAATAAGTAAATGTTGAATGCTAACTAATGAGTTTTGTGCAAGAGGGAAGTTTTTGTAAAAAGAGCCCCACACTCATTCACCCCCCCCTCTAAGTGGTAGGTATGTCCAACAATTGGTATCAGAGCCAACCTTCACTACAAGCCTTAACAATCTTGAAGGAGATCCATAGACACACATATGGATGATGAAGTTCAAATCCTTGATGGGGAAAACTACTCTACTTGGAGAATATAAATGAGAGTACATTTGAAGGAAATGGGAGCAGCTATTTGGAAGGCAACCATTGGTGGATCAGTTCCCTTGAAGAACAATTCAAAGTTTGTAGCTCAAAGGGAAGGAAAGAAGAATGATGCATTGGCTCTCAAGACCATTGTTAGTGGACTCTCAAGCCCTATAAAAGAGAGCATGGGACAATGCACTTCCGCCAAGGATCTATGGCTAAAGCTAGAGGAGATATATCAGAGCAAGAAGGAGAAGGAAGATATTGAAGACCACTCCATCAAGATTATCAAAGGTAAGGAATCGTTAAAAACCCTTGATTGTATTATTTCAAAATGTGATCTTGAAAACATTTCAAGTGAAGATAGCACAAAGGAAGATCTCAAAATTATTTCAAATGAAGTTAAAGAATCTCCAAAGACTCTTGATTGCAATGATTCAAAATGTGATGATGTTGAATTTTTCTCAAGTGAAGAAAAAGATCTAGAAACAGTTTGTGTAAAGTTTGATGGTAGTTATCCCATGGAACGAATAGAAGAAAATCTATTAGAACTTCAAAAAGAAGTTGAAGAGGGTTTATATAGATATAGCAGTGATCATTATTATACACACTATAACTATCTTTCGGATAACAATAAGAAGTTTCTTAGGAGGAATCAAAGGCACATCTTGAAGTTAAAGGGAATTCTCAAAGAACAAGAAGAGAGAAATAAGACTCAATTAGAAGAAAAGGAAGAAGAGATCACAAGACTAAATAATGGAAAAGAAGATATGAATGTAGATGATGAGATTAGCAAAAGTTTTGAAACTACTGTCCATCTCAAGACCCAAATTTAAGAAGCCAAAAGGATAGAGGAACTATTGAAGAATCAAATAAATGAAAAGGAAGAGTCATGTTGTAAGTTAGAAGCTGAAATTGTTGATCTTAGAAAGAAAGTGGAGAAGTCAAATAAATTCTTGAATAGCTCACTAATATTGGATGAGATATTGGAAAGTCAAAGATAACCATATGATAAATCAGGTCTTGGATACAAAAAGGAAACTACACATGTTGAAGCAAGCACCTCAAAGAAGCATGAGGTAAGTCCATCAAAGAAGGAAGACAATGTTGCAAAACAACCATCTACACAAGGCAAAGAAAATTTCAAAAGAACAAATCCAGGAAGACATCAAGAAGTTATTCTTGGGACACCAAAGAAAAGGTATGAAAGAATTTTTCATGGGAATTATTATTCATGTAATGGATATGGTCACAAACATTTTGAATGTAGATCTTATGAAAGGAGATATAATGGAAGATTTTATAACACCATTAGATGCTACAGTTGTAGTGGATTTGGCCAGAAATCCCAGAAGTGTTGGAACACAAGAAGAAAGTTCATGATGAGGAATTCAAATAGCATGGCTAGAAGAAGGAATGAAGTAAGAAAGGGAGAAACCTTTGAAAATATGGATGCTCATAGCTCAATTTCTGAGGAGAAAGGACATCTATAGAAGTGAGTGAAGAAGACAGAGCATCCAGATCATAATGAAAGACTAAAGGGGAGTTCAAGTGTGTTAACCACAGAGGCATATGCAGGTGATAGTGGTATCAGTCGCGTACATATGCAGTCTGACCTTGAATAGGTCGCGTACATATGCAGTCTGACCTTGAATAGGTCGCGTACATATGAACTATGTTGTGCATCAGGCCACGTATATGTGGAAAAGCCTTGGGAAAAAGGAAATGCACATGGGTTGCAGCTTGATGTAATGGTATAACTCTGTGATGCAAGGGATGACATAGCTTTTTGCAGGTTCTGACATTGTTTGTTGTAGGCTTAAATGTTCACCTTTTGGATTATGTAAAATAAAATCTCGGGTTCATGGCACTAACCTATGAGTATGGATTGATGCATTTTCAGTTGAAGAACAATGCTAGTTATAACAACGGAGTTATGGCACCTTGGTCATGTAATGTATCTTGATTGGAAGCTTACTTGTTGAAAAACTTGATACATGCTTTTGGCATATGGATGGGATACATATTGGGACATGTAGTTGGTGAGTTGATGAGATGAGGATTCATGACTTGATCTATGATTGGTACACTTCTAGTACATTGGTAGAGGCACCTACTAACAGTTTGATTGACACATGTTTTATGGAGGATTTGGCATACAAATATGGGATTCATCGTTTTGTGGTATTGATGCATGGTGATGTTTGGTACACTCATATATGGCATATTCTTGATTGGTATTACTTGATTAGCACAACAATTGGTATTCGTTTGATACATGGTTATGGTACTTGGTTCATGATGGAGAGATATCATGAGTGATATGACACTTGTTTGGCATGTTGGTAGATGCACATGGTTGGCATATTGGTAGATGCACATGGTTGGCATATTGGTGGATGCACATGGTTGGCATATTGGTAGATGCACATGTTGGCATTTTGATAGAGGCATGTGGTTGATACATTCCATGGATGATATCTTTTGGCACATTGTATGATGTTGATGTACATGGTTGATGTACATGGGTGTTGTGCATTGTGGGCACATTTTGGTACATAATGTACTTGGTTGATATATTGTTCATGATTATCTATTTTATTGTTGACATATCTTTTGTTTCATGATGTATGGTATCGCACAAGTTTGATGCATAAACAGGTCCAAGGATCGTCATAGAGAGAATGCTTGATCTATGATCCGGTTGAAGATAGGGGGAGACATACCCATAGGGGGAGTCATTCTTCTTCCCATGATTCTAGGAGGAGATATTTATCAGATGCATACCAAGAAAATATCCCTATATTTGAAGAAAGAGCACAGAGGCATAATTCCAGGGGAAGCAATGGTCATAGGGGGAGTATGAGAGATGTATCTTCAACATTCCATCAGAGTGATATCCCTTGTTCAAAAGGTGAGAGATTATTCATAGGAATATCAAAGGCAGGGGGAGCAGACCCAAGGATATTTCAAGCAGGGGGAGCATCCCCAAGGAGAGAAGACCCTTTTCCATTGATGTCAAAGGGGGGGAGATAGTCACATTGATGTGATTGATGTTTAATGGGGAGAGATAGTCATAAAATAGGGGGAGAGATAGTCACATTGATATGATTGATGACTATAGATGTAGAGCATGCCTTCTCTACATGTTGCCATCAATGATTGGTGTTGACATCAATGTTGGTATTGCCATCAATGCCAAAGGGGGAGATTTTTGGATCATGTTGTCATTGATGCTAATGGTTTGATGGATTGATGTCAAAGGATTGATGTCAAGTGATTAAATGATTGATTCATGTCAATGGATTGATTGATAGGCTTGATTGATTGATGATTGATGAACAATGTATATGTATTGTCCTCGATGAGAATGATAGATGTCAAGTGGAAACCAATCGATGAAGATGGATCAATAAGCTATCATTGATATGATGCATAGATGAAGATGGATCAATGAGTTTTCATTGATACATGATGAAGATGGATCAATGAGTTGTCATTGATACATGATGAAGATGGATTCTTTGATATATGATGCATAGTTTTCTTGATGTAAAGATGACTCATTATTTTCTTGTCATGGTACAAATGGATGAACTCCAAAGTGGTCCCCTTATGGTGAAATCCCTCATGGGAAGACACATTGCAGTTGATTTATGGTTGAGAGAACCCATGCTTGTATGTGGAATAGTGAGATAAAGATCAGTGATTTTTTTGGTGAAACTATCCTAGATGGATAGTTCTTGTCATTCCATTTCCGGTGGTATGTGGAATGTCACATAACTCCTCACGGTTTGAGATTTATGTCCCTACGAAGTTGAAGGACCCCCATATGATGGCTTGAAGCCCCATAAGGTCAAAAGAAGTCAAAGTGCTTGAGAAGAAGAAATTATTATTTAAATGATAAAGTAAAGTGAAAAATTCAAGGTGGATTATTTAAATGATAAAGAGAAGTGACAAAATCAAGAAGGAATATTTAAATGATAAAGTATTGGAGAACTTTCTATTTATGGAAAGTGGTTAACCCTAAAATAAGGAAAATAGGGTAAGTGACCTAGAAATGGG
>ML779851.1:287567-315925 GCA_009831015.1 Picea engelmannii
GAAATTATAAATAAGATAGCAATGGTCTCTTGCAAGATATCCTTTTTGTGGATCAATGGAGAGCTTCTTGTGAGATTATCTTTTGGAGTATTGATGGAGAGCTTCTTGTGAGAGTATCTTGTGAGAGCATCTTTGGTGTGGATCTCTTGAGCATGATTGAAGATCTACTCTGAGAAAGAGAGTGTGAGGAGGATCTCATGGACACATCAAAGTTTCAGCAATATCGGAGATCTTGACGGCAAAAGTCTCGAAGCTTCAGAAACCCTAGTTTCTGAGGTGTACGCGGGTTGTAATGGGCCAAGGTGTGTACATACATGGGCTATGAGGACAGGCTGCGCACAGTGGATAAAATCATGGAGATTTGTGTTTGATATGATGATTGGTTGTTGAAGACTAAATCAGGTTCCAGATCTACATTCTATGGGCTCAGATCTGTCACTGAGACACTGGTATGGTTACATTATTGTCTTGATGGATAGTATTACTTGTTGTGTTATGAATTCTTAGGGCATTCTTGGTATGGTTGTTGTGATGTGATTTATGTTGGTTGATGGAGTCAGCAGTACTCTTTTGATTCAGTTGTTATATGATTGTTATGGTATACTAGTTTCTTATACATGATTGATTTAGCATTCATATTGATTGGTTGTGGAGCATGAGTAATCTATTGGAGAGCTTGGTTGTGTTATGACTAGTTGGTGTCAGTTTGGACAGTGAAAGATAGAATAAATTCTACTTACAGGTTGTAGAGGATCTGAGTATGTGATGAAAAGGATAAACCCTAATATCTCAGAAGGCATGTGCAATTTGTTATATATATTAGTCGTGTACATACGTGGGCTGTAGTGAGCCAGGGCGCGTACACACGTGGGTTGCACTACTGACAGGTCACGTACATGTTGGATATTGATATCTGTTGAGGATTGTTGCCTCATCTCCATTGGTACTGAGGGTGTAAGTTAAGTCTTGCATTATAGATTTGTACTCTATTCAGTTGTTGCTGAAAAACCCCAAGGATTGTAGTCCGTAATAAAAATAAAATTGTACATACATCTTGTGTTCTTTGTGTTCCTTGTGGTGATGAATTATTGATGATCTATGTTGTTGATATATGCTACTGATATATGTTCACATCTAACTGGTTATAAATGATAGCAATGAGTAATAAGTAAATGTTGAATGCAAACTAATGAGTTTTGTGCAAGAGGCAAGTTTTGGTAAAAAGAGCCCCACACTCATTCAACCCCCCTCTAAGTGTGGTAGGTGTGTCCAAAAAAATGAATCTGACTTTTACCTCTTTCAACAGTAGTTTCTTGTGTTTCAGCAGCCCTTTGATTTGGGCTCAGGTTTTCAATTGGTTCTTGTGTTATAGCGACAACTTCATGTTGTTGTTCATCACCCAGTGGTTCTTTTGTAATAGTGGGTGAAATAGGACGCAACATAGGAATCTCAATTTCTTCCATTTTTAGTTTAGTTGCTTCTGCTGGGACAACAGCCCTGGTTCTTCTCCTTGTACTTGGGAAAGTTGATGGAAACGTTGGAAATGGCCTCTTCCTCCTTAATAGATTTGGAACTGTTTGTGGATATTTCTCTGAGACAATTTCAACTTCATAATGAGGGCAAACATGGGAAGAATAATCATGCAAATTAGATGATTCTCCCTGCAACTCAATTACATTCTTGCTTTGAATCACTATTTCAACCTCCTGAATTTGTTCTGGTGGAGTTTCTTCCCTTTCAGGTGATGGTGGCCTCTCCACTATTAATTCCTTCACTGCATCTCTAGAAGGATTCTTTGTATCTGATCCTTCCCTCATTTCTGCCATGGGTTCTTCCACACTTGGTTCTTTTTCTGTATCCCTTCCTTTTTGTTGTGTTGGTTGATTCTCCTCTATCAACTATCCATTTTTCTCTGCTATAATGGTAGGTGATTTTTCATGGTTTTGGTGTAGATATTCCTACATATTCACTCCAATATATTCCATATGTACATCTTCTGCAATCATAACTCCATGGATATCCCTCATTTCTACATCACCACTTCCCTGTCCTAGTTCTCCAACAACATTATCTTATTCCAACTCTTCATTAATTACTTCTCTTTCCTCTCTTTCCATGTCTAAAATACTCCTGTCACTAATTCCTACCTCCTCTTATGATTCATTTCCATCATTTTCATCAACTTCTAATGCTCCCATGGAAATGAATTGAGCCCATGTCTGGTTTTGTAGTTCCAAGGCTCTCAAAACTATTAATTTTATCAGACAGTGGTGTGTGACAAAACCTTGGGGAAAATGGGATTGTCTTACATAATGTGCCTTATTATGCAAAGATTCTAAGAGATAATAAGGCATATTTATCAATGAGCCATGATGAAGGTGTGACAGCAGAACAAAATCATATGTGTAAACAATATTGTACCTACCTTCACATGTAATATGTGTCTTCAAGAAAACAACAATATCATCCCAAGATTGAGGTAAAGACTCTATTGTTGTGCCATGTCCTCTAGGTTGTAGTTTCTCTCTGACGCAAACCCCCTACCTCTCCCAGGTTCTATGTGACATCCCAGTCAAGGATCGATCAACTCTAATTCGGATTGGCTCTTAGGGATTATGTTGATCTCCAATTGAGTTTTACACATGCCCCTATTAAATTTTTATGCAGGCTCTTTGAAACACTCAGGCGCTTTCGTGGAGATTTTCCTTTTAAAAAATTAAATTAGGGCTTATGTTAATCTCCAATTGAGTTTTACACAAGCCCCTATTAACTTTTTATGCAGGCTCTTTGAAACCCTCGGGTGCTTTTGTGGTGCTTTTCCTTTTAAAAATTTAAATTACAAGCAGTAGCTCCCTATACTAAACCCCTCTCCCTCATACGACCTTGAACTATGACCTAGGGCTTAACCCAAAAGGTGTTAAGCCTCCAAGCTTCAAAGCTTCTGGCAGCCAACATTTTCTTTCAACCTATTGAAGTGATAAAACCTCTAACTCACGGGATTTCTCCATGTGTCCTCCCCCGGATCAATCTTCAGGATGTGTCCTGCCTTCAAGGCTTCAGACAACTTCTGGTCAACTTAACCCCTTTCTCTTTCTCCCAGATTTCTCTGCCTCAGAATACGCGGCATGTCAATGTGTGTCTCTTCCATGATCAATGGATGTGGCAAAATCTAGTCTTTGGGCTTGGAAGTTATTATACCCTTTCACAAAATTTTCTCCAAAGTACTCTTCCTCTGAATGCACGGATCTATGGTGTGTGTCCACTCCAATATCAATGGTCACGATTACTTCGTTCCTTCGGGAATTCATTGGAACAACCCTTTTCTCCTCGCAATTCTCACGGAGCTCTAGCATCCCAGACTTTTGAATATGTTTACACTTTTCCATTGTGGGATGAACGATCATGATCTGCTTCACTCCTTCAGCACTTAGGTGATCCCTCTCCTTTTACGCATGTTAAAACTCTGAATACACTAAGTCTCGAAGGATCCTTGAGGGTATCCTTCGTAAAACTATCCCAGATCTGACGGTTGTCGGCACTCTCGCGATCTCTCACTAGATATCCATCATAGGTTCCTCATACTCTTCCCCTTAGAATATTACCATCATTGGCCTTCCTGAGCGTAGCTTCCAGAGGTATATGATACCTTTGTCTGCCCTTTTGGTGCACTCCTCCAGCACTATAAAACATTGTAACTTAAAAAAATTCTAAGTTTCCTTTCTCAATATTGATTGTTGCTATCTCTCTTGAGCTTGGTTATCCAAGGTTTTAAAACCTTGGGTGCACACCTTGCGACCTTGGAACTCTGCAACACTTGAATGTTCTCTCCCTAACCAAGAGTCTAGGAATGACTCAGCCTGGGAACTCCTTGCGTGGCTCTGTTCTTTCTCTGCACTAATACTATCAAAGATTCAACGTTATCTCTCCTAAGTTTCTCTGAGTTAAACTTAACTCTGTCAGCCCCCTCCTTGCGGACAATATGCACTCCCTGCACGACCTCTCAGAAGAGAAACAATTAAAACTTATTATAACTCCACATATTCATGTATTTAACTACAAAATGAATTCATAAGCACAAGAACAAGTATAAAAAAAGAATTGAAATGAATATAAATCCTACCATTCATTCAAATAAACACAACAACATCAACACCAAACATTTGTATTAAAGCTTCTATGTTATATTCATTCAAGTGATAATATACATAGATACATGCAGTCCTCCACTGCTCCTTCAACAATTTATACTCTCTCTCTCTCTCTCTCTCTCTCTCTCTCTCTCTCTCTCTCTCTCTCTCTCTCTCTCTCTCTCACCACTATTACAAAATGAGTAGCCTCCTTCCTTCACAAATGAGAAACATCATCCTTTTTTTGGGCATAAGGTACAAATAATATACAAGAGGTGATTCATCGCACATTCCCCCCAACACCCTAATTGATATCCTATCAGGATTAATGCATCCATCTACTAAGGACTTGTGGATTTAATAGCATTTATAAAAAATATAAGGGTTGATGTGCAACCTCTGTACAATACAGCCTTTACATTAAAGTGATATTGATCTAAGAGGATCTTTGGGGATGGCCTTATCCTCCATTGGCCTGTGGGTGGACAGGTGATCAGGTCCTCGGTTGCATCTTCCCGGCTTGATGATAAATTTGAAGGAAAATTCATGAAATAAAAGCATCCATCTACAAATTCTTCTGTCCAACACAGGTTTGTTAACTAGATATTTCAATGCGGAATGATCAGTAAATAATTTGAAATGAGACCCTAGCAAATAGTGTCTAAATTTCTGCAAAGCATAAATCATGGCTAAACCCTCCCTTTCTATCATTATGTAGTTGTTCTCTTCTTGCGACAACTTCCAACTCATAAAATAGTTAGGGTGATCCATAGCTCCATCACTAGGTTGCGTTAATATAGCTCATAAGGCAATTCTTGAAGCATCTACATGGACTTGAAATTCATTCTCCCAGTTTGGGAATATCAAAATCGATGTTGTGATGAGTTTCTCCTTGAGTGTCTCAAATGCTTTATCACATTCTGGAGTCCATTGAAACGGTTCATCCTTTTTTAGTAGGTTTTCTAGAGGTGTAGTAATGTTGGCATAGATTCGGATGAACCTGTGATAGTAATATGTGTGTCCCAGTGTGGAGCGCAAGTATTTAGCACTCATAGGTGGTGGCATATTCACAATGACCGCAACTTTGGCTGGGTCTACCAATACTCCTTCTCGGCAGACTATGTGGCCCAACAAATTCCCATGTGGTACACAGAAGATACACTTTCTTATATCCAATGAGATATGCAACTCTCTGCATCTGTCAAACATTAGCCACAACAATGCTACATGTTCCTTGAGCAGGCTATATATTGTCCAATCATCCATATAGACTTCTATAAATTTGTGAATGAACTCTCTAAAAGTTTCTATCACAATTCTTGACAAAACTACAGGGGTGTTCTTTAAGACAAATGACATCACATTGTCTGAAAAGGATCCCCATTAAGTTATGAAAGTGGTTTTCTTTTTGTCCTCTTCAGTGATCCTGACTTGGTGGTATCCTGAAAATTTGTCTATGAATGAGTATGCTTCCTTCCCCGCAACCTGTTCTAGCACCTAGTCTGTAAAGGGTGTTGGGAAAGGGTCATGCACATAGGAAGAGTTGATAATTATGTAGTCTACACAGACTCTAATATCCTATGTGCCTTTCTTTCTTTGAATAACTATCGGGGTAACCCACTCTACTTCTTCTACTGCAAAAATAAGTCTTTCTTCCAACATCTTGTCTATCTTCTTCTTAACCTTCTCTTTTACTCTAGGGTTAATACAATATCGTCTATGTCTGACAGGCTTGGATCTTGGTTTCAATTCAATCTCCATTTCTCCCATAACTCCTTTGATTCCCTTTAACTCTAAAAAAGTCTTTGGGAACAGATCCTCATATTCCCGCAACAAACTATGTATTTCTTGACTGGTTTTCTCATCCCGGTAGTCTCCCACCATAGCTATCTTGGGTTGATCTGTGGTCCCTATATTGATTTTGCACAATTTTAATGGGTGATTGTAGGAACTATCAGTCCAGCTGGGTATGGTGTTTTGAATTTCTTTGCTCCCCTCTATCTCTTTGATGGATAGGTTCCTCAATTCCCCTAAGTCATCTAGGCTTTTTGAATCTCTGTTAATCTGATAGAATTCTATAGGTTTCTCAGTTGAAGGCGAGTGAAGATTAGTCTAGAGTTCTTGGTTATGTTTGGCACATACCACTAAGTTTGATTTATGATTACCATTATCTATAAAAATAAATTCTTTAATCTTTTGCAGGGCTACTTCAAGCTCAAGGCGCTTACTTGTAAATGAGAAGTCCTTGCAAAAATGAGCTGCCAGTGTTTTCCAGTCATTGGTATGTCTAGTGGTTTCCTCATGTATAAAAACAGATTTCGGGATTGGACCTAGGGAGTGGGGAAATACCTGAACCCAGAAGTGAGAGGGTATTCTCACATCTTTCCACTATGTCGCGCACTGTTCAATATGTATTCTAGGATCTGATTCTCCATTGAATAGTTGCGCAACTTGGAGATCTGTCTGCATCTTTGATTTCAGCTGCTCCATATTCTGGAACCTGTACTTGATAGATTTCTTCACCTCGTCCCAAGTTCTAAGTACAACTTTATGATTAGCCCACCATCTGGCATGGGTGTTCTGAAAAGCTACATCTAGTATCGAGATTCTTTGATCTTCTATTACATTTTCGTCCATGTTGTGCAGAAAAATCTCTAGATACGAGGTGTCGTCGTATACTGGGTTTTCTCTAACTTTGGTCCCAACCCATCTGGTCACTCTAACAGTTGTGCATCTTCTTGAGAATCGTTCGTGCAAACCTTGTTTCCAATTGTCAAAAGCCAATTCTGAGTCTTCATCTATTGACTTATGCTTCTCCAACTTACTGATCCATTAGCAGTAGGATTTATATAATCATTTCTTGTTCCTGCTATTACAGTGTACAACTCGTCCAAGTCTTCTTCCTCCATATTATTGTCTGTTGGTTCTGTATACTTGGGTCCTACATATGGATCCAAAGGTTGAACTACCTTGATTCCATCAGCCTCAAAGGTCATGGTGTCTTTCTTTAAGTCAATTACTGCATAATTTTCATAGGCCCAATCAATGCCAAGTAGTGTAGGGTAAGGGTCCTTATCTTCCATGATCTCAATGACCTCAAAGTCAGCCAGTGTATTTACTCCCGCAAAATCTATTTCCACATTCTCCAATCTTCCTATGGGGAAGATACAATATTGGTTTTCCATTCTTGACTGAATTGGGGAATATGTCAGCCTAGGTTTTCCTAAGGCTTCCCGGGTATTCTTAGGCAGAATGTTCACATCGGATCCTAGATCCAAAATGACATCCTTAATCTCAAATTCATTTAACTGGGATACTACTCTGAATTCTTTTATGATTCCTACTTTCCTACACTGCACTCTTTGAGTACTCTTCTCAGGAAGATTATCCCGTATTCTTGCCTCTAGGGGTTCTTTGTTCCCTAAAACTAGGTATAGCACATTGCGCAACTTTTATGTTAGTTGATCATTCCCCAGAATGTCAGAGAATAATTGAAACCAAAGGTCAACTAAATTTTGAGGTTTCTTAGGTTGTCTCGACGTGGCTACAGGTTTTCTAGGTGCAGGGGGTGAAGTAGGAACTTGCACCATCTTAGGATAAACAATAGGATGTGGGGGTTTCTCTTGCATCTCCGGGATAGGAATATTCTGAAATATTTCTATAGCATATTTAAAGAATAGATTTTTTTTTAGAGGGTCATACCTATCTTCTTTAGGTGTTTCTTTCTGAATCTTAGGTAGAGTATCAACATCAGCTCCTATCTTTGCTCCTCCTCGAGTAATGATATTAAGGTTGGGAAATTGTCCCTTAATAACCCTCTTGATTTCTAAACTTATGAGGTTAGTTCCTCTTTGTCGTACTCTATCCTCCGATTTTGCAATTAAATATGAGAAGTCTTTAGTTGTGTGCCCATTGGTTCTGCAATGAGAGCACCATGGCCGCCTTGGATGAGGACAGTCTCTAGCCAAGTGACCTTTCTCATCACAGTTATAACATCTTCTTGGCCCTCTTCCCCCAGTTCTTTCTCCTCTAAATTCTCCTCCGGCGCCACCTCCTCGACCTCTTCCTGGTCCCTGAGGGTTTTCATTCACCCTGAATGTTGTTTGGTCTAACCTATCTACAAGTGCATCCAATGCTCTACATTGATTGGTAGTATGTCTGGTAGACGCGCAAAACTCACAGTGTACTATGTTTGGCACTGTTGATTATTTTTTCATAATGGGGCACTGTCTTGGCCCATGCCCATGGATTCGGAAGATTTCACAATACTCAGTTGTTGGTGTTTCTTGGCCTCCTGGAAAAGCATGATACGAAGTGGGGTTATGGAATGGAAAATTCCTCGACACTTGCGCAACTCCTCTCATGGGTCTTGGTGGGATTACCATCGGATTCTGAGGAGGTCCCATTCCCCTTATTCGTAGACATTCATTCGCCATATAACCTTCCATATAACATCTGGTGCACCAAACCTGTGGTCATCCTAGTCTGGGTATCGTCAGATATTGAATCTTTTCTGCAAGTGTCGATATTTTCCCTTGTAGTTGTGCTAGATTCACATCTACTGGGGGTCTGGTCATTCTCAGGATCCCAGGGTATCCTGCCATGGCTTCAATATTCATCGATTATTCCAAGGCATCTTTTAGCATGGCTATCCATTGTTGCATTAGCGGAATCTGAGTCAGAGGAAACAACCCCCGAGTGTACCACTACCTTTGATGTTCTTCATGGATTGGATGTGCTAACCTCCCTACAACATATTTAAACTTTTGGTTGTATTCCCAGGCTGATTCACCTTCCCGCTGCTGGATCTCATGCAACTCAGATAGATCATGTTGTTCTGACTGGGGTATTTTTAACTTTGTTATGAACCTTGTCCATACCTAGCCAAGCATTAGCACTTGACCTTGTGTTCCTAGCACTCTCAGCTCAATGATATTCATTTACCACTTGAGAGTGCGACCTCTCAAGGTAGTGTGGAACTTGACCAGCTTATTCACATCTAGAGTCCCTCTAGATCTCTAGATTTCTTCAGACAAGAACCAGTGTTGCTCAATGTCTTCATCTCCCTTACCCAAAAATTATGGGTATCGGGCAATTGAACCTCCCACATGGCCAACCATTGTTTATCTTGTTATTCCTATCAATATAAATCCTAACGGTCCAACTTGTGATCTACCAGGGGATCCCAATATCCTCCCTGTACTCTCACTTCCTGGTTGTGACTGACTAATTAATTGTACTGGAATAGAACTAGCATGAGAAGGTAGTATCAAACTTACTGCTTGTATAGAAGACACTTGGGGTATGGGTGATTCGGGACTGGCGCCACTAGCTTCTGGGTGGTTTTCTTTGATCTGGGGGGGTCTCATTTGCTTCCACTGGGATGATCTCTTTGGCTAGATTCCCAATCTCTCCTGTTATTGGGGCTAAATCTTCTCTTTCTTCTTCAAGATTCATGATGGATTCTTCCTCTCTTACGTCTGCACCTTCTCCTTATTGTCCCACCTCCTGGGGGATTCTTTCTCTATGCACTTCTCTCTCATTTAATCTTTGACTGGCCAGTCGTTCTTGTCTTCTCATATTATGCAATTCTTCCCTCTGTCTCTCCTCTACTTCTTCTTATTCGCCTTCTTTCCTCAAATTCTTAGACTATCTTGTTGCTTTATTGATCTTGTCACGCCACCACTTCTCAACTATGGCGGATCCCTTGATTCCATTTCTTGTTGTTTCTCCCCCAAATTGTCAAAGAACCCTTCCCTTCTCTCATGCCACGACTCTCACCCTGCCTCACCCTACCCCAAGCGAGGGTGTTTATGCTACCATCTCAGTTGAGGACATAGTCAACATCCCCTCCTCCATCAAGAAAACCTTAATCCATAGGGGGATTTCTCTCAACAGTCTTCCCCTTGCGTCTTTCTTGAAAATTTCCTCTGCTCACGATAAATATTGGTAGTTCTCAGCTGCAAATTCAATGATATATCCCTCTAATGTGGTGATGGCCTAGAAATCAACTGCTTTCATGACTAGACAATCCAACCTCTGAAGTGTTGCTAGATTTTCGGTGTCCCACGCGCATATTCTCTTGACTCATCCTTAGAACTCTGGAGCTTCTTGGAGCCTCTTTATATAGTGGAAAAATTCTTTCATGAATTTAACCCAGAAAATATCGTATTGGTCACTCGATCTTTCTGAGTAAAAGATTGCTTCGCGGGTGTTTTCCACTAATTTTCTCTTAAGTTCCGCTTCTTTCCATATGAAGTCGTCACAATTTATTTCCCACCATTGATCAATACCAGATCTATGGATCCATAGAATCATTCTCCCTACAGGTTCCCTTTTAATGCAGGTCCCAGCAACAGAACCATTTTGTTGGCGCAAGTTTGATCAGACCAGGGTCCTTCTCAGGTTACCAACAAAAGGTACCATGTAGTCTAGAGCGTTGGCATTTTCATCTCCTCCGAAGAGAAGAAGTCTCACCCAAAGTGTTGTTGAGACAGATAGATAGGTAAGGGTAGGGAAAAGACTTAAGAGGATCCATAAAGCCTTCAAGACTCATCCTTGATCTTGCACAAGAGACATAAACAGATCTGAAACATATATGTGCAAGAATCGAACCAACTTACGTTAAGAACAAGCATCTAAACACAGAACCATCGAGTAGAAATTATAACCTAGAAAGAAGAACTATAATGCATAAGGAAAACACATAGAGACACATCATATTAGAAAATTTAGGTCCTTCTTCATATTATCTTCAGAATCTTTCTTTGATTACAGACTCAGAATTACACAGTAGTGCGTTGTACAGACTCTTGTCTCTGGACTCATGTCGCAGAGCTCCAATTCTCAAAATGACAAATCAAATTCATTACAAACTCAAGACTCGACTTGACTTAACTCCCAACAATCAACTCAGAACCAACTCGTAACTGACCAACCACAACAACCATTTCAACAACCCATTTACACTTATGTTCAACTCTATATATAGCTGGGTTGTGTCTTCTATTTTGTCTTTCATGCTTCCTTGTTCTGTTGCAACCGTTTGTTGCTTAGTTGGCGTTGCGCTGAATTTTGCAACTGATTTTTGTTTCTCTTTCTCGTTCTGTTGTCTAGCCTCTATTGAATCTTTCACAACTCATGCTCAGTCAAAACTTGTGCAATTCCTTATCCAAAAATGAAGGGCCCAACATCCTTCGCACAACTATCCCATATCTGACGGTTGTCGACACTCTCGTGATCTCTCGCTAGATTGCCACTGTAGGTTCTTCAAAATATTCCCCTTAGGGGATTACCATCACTGACCCTCCTAAGGTATATGAGACCTATGTCTACCCTTTTGGTGCGCTCCTCCCACACTGTAAAATTTTGGAACTTAAAAACTCTATAAGTTTCCTTCCTCGATATTGATGGTTTCTATCTCTCCTGAGCTTGGTTCTCCAAGGTTTTAAAACCTTGGGCGTACACCTTGTGACCTTGGAACTCTAAAACACTTGATTGTTCTCCCCCTAACCAAGAGTTTGGGAATGACTCAGCCTACGCACTCCTTGGGTGGATCTATGCTTTCTTTTCACTACTACTATAGAAGATTCAACGTTATCTCTCATGAGAATCTATGAGTTAAACTTAACTCTGTCAATGCACTCCTTACGGACAATATGCACTCCTTGCACGAGATTTCAGAAGAGAAACAATTGAAACTTATTCTAACTCCACATATTCATGTATTTAATCACAAAATTCATTCATAATCATAATAACAAGTATAAACCGAGAATTGAAATGAATATAAATCCTACCATTCATTCAGATAAACACAGCAATAGCAACACCAAACATTTGGATTAAATCTTTGTTGTTCTATTCATTCAAGTGATAATATACATAGATACAGAAAATCCTCCACTGCTCCTTCAACAACTTATACAATGACCTATGGCTCTCAACAGCAACAACTCTCTCTCTCTCTCTCTCTCTCTCTCTCTCTCTCTCTCGATAACCACTATTACAAAATGATCAGTTGCCTTCTTTCACAAATGAGAAATAACAACCTTTTTTGGGGCATAAGGTACAAATAATATAGAAGGGGTTATTCATCACGCATTCTCCCCAACACCCTAATTATTATCCTATCAGGATTAATGCATCCATCTACTAAGGACTTATGGAGTTAATAGAATTTATAAAAATTATAAGGGTTGATGCACAGCATCTGTACAATACATCCTTTACATTAAAGTGATACTGAACCGAGAAGATCTTTGGGGATGGCCTCAACCTCCAATCATTAATTACATTTCTTTTCTTAAAACTTCAAATTCAAAAGGCTACACTTTCCTTTGTAGAATCCAAATCAGCTCCATATATGCACTGGTTGTTGTGTTTCTACCCAGCCTGTCCTCCTCTTTTAATGTTGATGTAGATGCTCCTACATCACTCTCCTTCCTCCAAGAAATTGGTCTTTGCATTAGGAATGGTTGTCCTTGATCCAAACCATTTTCTTCCAGTGATGGGAAGCCCCGTAATAGAGGATATAACCACCTTTTTTACACTAATCTCCAATCCTCTAACATGTGAATGGGTTCCTATTAAATTTCGGGTGAATTCTAGGGCAATATCATTGTCAAAACCGTCCAACCGCTCGAAATATGCTACCCACTATGTGTCTTTAAATATTCTGTAGAATTTTGGGCATCAACACAGGGCATCAAGGGTTACCGGTTCATGAAGGACTGTAAATCCTCCCATCCTAAATTTTCTTTTTGCAATTAGTTGTTACATTATTGTAAAGGAGTTTCAGGTTCAAAATTCCCAACACAGACCCAGGAGCTTCAGCATGCATGAGCGCACAGGAAGAATGGAAGGATATTTGTTGGTATTTTTGTAAAGGTGGTGGTGATTCGAATTTCTTGGGAAAAATCAACCTGACAACCATGTTTATTGAATTTTTATGGTTGTGGTTGGTTAATTTATTCATGGATGATGTGATACCCCCCAACTTGAACTGACATTATTGGCCATATGTTGATGATGTGGAAGGGCGTGGAACAATCATTATTTCATAGTATCATGTCAAACACATGTCATAGTGACCATTCATACCTATAGGTTGTAAACCACAAACATGTACATGCGAGCGTTGATCGACGACCATCGGCAAGAAAAATATGAGGTGGTGATTACATTCAACTTATCAGTACCTTCCATTAATAGATACGTATCACTGATGGCCATGGATGAAAATGGTGGAGTAACTCTTCCACCTAGATATGATGGAATCAGTGGGGCCATGGACCATAGTTTTCTTTGTGTGTGTTTCATCACGGTGTTTCAGGCTTCAGCACCAGCATATATGCATTCATTCTTATTAATTATGCATAGTGTTCTTCATGTATGCAGCGTGTTTCAGCCAGGTGTTTCAGTATGGTTTTTCAGCACCATCATATCTGCATATATGTACATATCCATGGTTTACAAGTATGACTGTGTAATTACCCAAATTAGGACTAAGGAAACATCATCCTAGTTTACAAGTTAACTATGAATTAAATTTTAACATAACACAATGTTGAATGAATAATGAATTATACCTGCTCTAAAATTTATGTTCTCATAGAAAATGTAAACAATAGGAATGGATTTATACAAGAGAATGAGATAAAAATGGCATGGAAATGACAAGGAAATAGGGGCAATTTTAGCACCCAACAATGTCTCACTGAGTCACTTGAGTATATTAACATAGTCTTCTTGGTGTGTGTTTTAGCATGGTATTTCAGCACCAACATATCTGCATTCATTGAACACTCTTATTAATTATGCATAATCTTATTCATGCAGCAATGCGTTTCAGTCAGGTGTTTCAGCACCAACATATCTGCATTCATTCTTATTAATTCTACATATTATTCTTCGTGCGTGGAGCATGTTTCATCCCGATCCAAGTGTTTCAACACCATCATATTTGCATATATGTACATCCTCATGGTTTGCAGTTATGACTGTGTAATTACCCAAATTAGGAATCAGGACTAAGGAAACATCATCCTAGTTTGCAAGTAAAGTATGAATTAAGCTTTAACATAACACAATGTTGAATGAATAATAAATTGTACCTACTCCAAGATTGATGTTCTCATAGGAAATGTAAACAATAGGGATGAATTAATACAAGAGAATGAGATGAAAATGGCATGGAGCACCCAACAATGTCTCACTTGAGTATATTAACATAGTATTCTTCATGCATGTTTCAACATGGTGTTTCAGCATGGTGTTTCAACACCAGCATATCTTCATCCATTGAACATTCTTATTAATTCTACATAGTGTTCTTCATGCGTGCAACGTGTTTCAACCATATGTTTCAACACGGTGTTTCAACACCATATTTTCTTGGAATACTCCCAAGATAGAACATTGATTAGAATTTATTTAAATTAATAGACTTTTAAAATATTCTCCAAGACTTTTAAAAGGTTTTATAATTATGTGAAAAATCACCACAATTTCACAAGATTTTATAATTTTGTGAAATATTCGCCCAAATTTTACAAGATTATATAATTTGGTTAAATATTATCCAAAAAATTATATATGCATATTATGTTATTGATAAAATAGCCTTCACACTCTCCCATGTGTCATGGGGATTCAGCCATTTATTGTACATATAAATTTAGGGGGGGTTCTTAAAATTTTCCCTGATCGACTACCTCTTTGATCATTTGAAAGTTGCAAAAATATTCTCCAAGATTGATCTCAGGTCATGTTATCATCAGGTAAGAATTAAAGAAGAAGACATCAGCAAGACTGCTTTCAGAACAAGGTATGGTCATTATGATTTCATAGTGGTTTCATTTGGGTTATCAAATGTACCAGTTGTATTCATGTGCTTAATGAATGGTATTTTCAAAGAATACTTAGATAAGTTTGTAATTGTATTTTTTGATGACATTCTTATATATTCTAAGTCAGAGGAAGAGAAAGAAAAACACTTGATAATGGTATTACAGGTATTAAGAGAGCATCAGTTGTATGCCAAATTGATCAAGTGCTCATTTTATCAGAAGAAAAATCATTATTTGGGACATATCATTTCAGAGGAAGGGATAGCAGTGGACCCTGAGAAGATTGAGTCAATAAGAGGATGTTCAGCGTCAAAGAATGTGACAGAGGTTAGATCTTTCATGGTACTTGCAATATACTATAGGATATTTATTGAAGGATTCTCAAAGATTGCACACCCGATCACTTCCTTTCAAAAGAAGGGGGTGAATTTTCAGTGGACATTGGATTCTGAAAAGAGTTTCCAACACTTGAATACTAAGGATTGTTGATCCAAATGAAGACTTCATTATATGCATTGATGCATGTAAAGAAGGTATTGGTGGAGCTTTTAGTCAAAATGGGTATGTTGTATGCTATGAATCAAGGAAGTTGAAGGAACATGAAAGGAGCTATGCTACTCATGATTTGGAGTTGGCAGCCATAGTGCATGTCTTGAAAATGTGGAGGCGGTATCTCATGGGGAAAAGGTTTGAGTTGAGGACAAACCATGGTGGTATGAAATATGTATTTGGACAACCAACTCTAAATGCCAGAAAAAGCAGGTGGTTAGGATTTCTTAGTGAATATGACTTTGATATAAAGCATATCAAAGGGAAAGAGAACAAGGTGGTTGATGCACTTATCATAAGGGTGCATGAGTTGCATGCTACAACCATTAGAATGTACCAATCATATTTGAAATATAGAATCTTAGAGGCTGCAAAATCAGATTTGCAATACATGGAAACAATAACAAAATTACAGCAAGGTATTTTGCAGCAGAAAAGTGAAGAATATAATCTAGAAAATGATGAAATTCTCATGTACAGGGGAAAAATTTATGTACCAAATTCCCAGGAATTGAAAAATATGATATTGAGAGTAATTAATAATGTACCTTATGTTGGGAACCCAAGTTATCAGAAAAATATTGCAGCCGTCGAGAGAAAATATTATTTTCCAGGCATGAAGAAAGAAGTTGTTGATTTTATTGCCAAATGTTTGGAGTGTCAAAAGGTCAAGGTTGAGCATAGACACCCAGCTGATTTGCTACATCCATTACCCATTCTTGAGTGGAAATGGGAAGTTGTAACAATGGATTTCATCACCAAACTTCCCATAACAAACAACTAGCATGATTATATCATGGTAGTGGTGGATAATCTTACTAAATCTACCCATTTTATTCCAGTAAAGCTCACTCACAAGGTAGCCAACATTGGTGATATGTATATGAAATAAATTGATCGATTACATGGTATACCCAAGAAAATTGTGTTTCACAAAGATCCAAAATTTACATCAAATTTTTGGAAGGGAATTGAAACAAATTTGAATTTTAGCATAGCTTATCATCCACAATCAGATGGAAAAATGGAGAGGGTGAATCAAGTGATTGAGGATATGTTGAGGATGTATGTGATGGATAAACCATCAAAATGGGAAGACTACCTACACTTAGTATATTTTTCTTATAACAATGGGTACCAAGCATCTCTAAAGATAATCCCATTTGAGGTAATTTATGGCAGAAGGTGAAACACATCGGTAAGTTGGGACAACTCAACCAATAGAGCAATGATTGGGAGAGAATTATTCAGGGAAATGGAAGAGAAAATGTTGAAAATAAAACAGAATTTAAAGGTTGTTCAAGACGGGCATAAAATCTATGTTGATAAGGGTAGAACTCACAGGGAATTTAAAGTGGGTGACCATGTATTCTTGAAAGTAAAGGCCAACAGAAGTTCCCTGAAGTTGGGAAATTGTTCAAAGTTGGCAGCTCATTATTGTGGGTCATTTGAAATCCTATAGAGGATTGGGCCTATAGCATACATTATTTTCTTGTCTGCATCAATGTTTATTCATAATCTATTCCATGTATCACTGCTCAAAAAGTATATACATGATGCTAATCATTTCATTGATTGGAATGTGATTCAAGTGGAGCAAAAAGGAACTTTTCAAGTGCATCTGGTGTCCATATTAGACCGAAAGATCAAGAAGCTCTGGAATCGATCCATAGAGCTAGTAAAGTTCCAATGGACCTGGTACAGTCCTGAAGATGCAACTTGGGAGCACAAGGATGCTACGCGAGAAGAATACCCGCATATTTTTTAGGATTTTTGAAATTTTGGTTGTATATGTGTATATATTGCATTGAGGATAGTGCATAAATAAGGGGGAGGGGAATGTGATTATACCCCTATCTTGAACCCCAACAGTAAATGTAAATACAAATGCACTTAAGTTGGTGAGTTGTTTGATATAATGTTTTCATGCACTTTCCATGGTATAGTGCGCACATGTACTATGGACTAAAATGATGAAGTGTGCACATTCCAGGATACTGCACGCATCAAACTTAAGTGTATGTGCTTTTAAGGCTAGAGAGCCTTTGTGTATATGTTTTGTTTTGAGGCTGGTGAGCCGGGATTGTTACACATCAAATTTCCACACCTAGGTACCTCTCCCTAAGTGTCACAAGTGTCATAAAAGTGTCATATGAACCTTGCTAAGTGTTTCATAAACCTTGATACCATGAAATAACATATGTCACAATCCCTAGTCAATGTGGAGGAGAAATATATTATATGAAGGTCAAAATACTTTGTGCACATGAATTAATTATTAATATTCATGAAAACAAAATTAATTTAGTGTGAGAATCCACCTCACATTTGGTTTCACATTTTTAAGGAGAGATTGAGGATCTCATGGATGGTTGAAATGTTTCCTCCTTAAAATCCTTGAGAGATATTTCCTCCCTAAAATCCTTGAGAGTTAATTTCCTCCCTAAAATCCTTAAGAGATATTTTCTCCCTAAATATCTTGGAGATCCCATTTCAGTGTATCTGATGAGTGATCCTCTCCATGGTGGTTAAGCCTCCAAATCCTATATAATGAGGGGTTTCCATGGAGGAGAGAAGGAATATTTGAGGTATCATACTTATGATCTTGGGAGGAAGATTTGGATATCAAACATATGATCTTGGGAGCATCGTGCAAGGGCTGGATGAGGAGCACTTGGAGAGGCTTCTACAACTGCATCTACAGATTGTAAGTGTCTTTTTAATGTTCTCATTAATAAATGATTGGCCTATTTCCTTCTAGTTTATGTATCTTTACATATGTTTGTCTATTATGGATGAATTTGGTTTAAACTAATCTTGGTAGAGTAGGAAGTATTTGTTTTCCTTCGTTGTTTGTTGCATTGCAAGTATCGTGTCATGCTAAGGAGCTTGAGAATCAAGTTCAGATTGGATTAAGCAGGGACAAGCTTTGAAAAAAGGTACATCATACCTTCTCCCTCTCTTTGTTTTTATTAGCTTAACTATATTTAAAGGGATGTTAGTGTCCATTTGCATATTTCTATCTTAGTATTAGGGTTCTAGAATCCAAGGGAAGATCCAGATGTCCACAGGGGGGTTTTTCTATAACATAAATTGGCAACTCCGCTGGGGAACAAACCTAGAATCTCTGGTTTCACAGACCAATGGATCTATGAGATGATAAAACATATCCGCTAACCAATACAATGTGGATCTATGTGATAGTATATATATCAGCATGCTCAAAATGATCTCCTTTCGTAGCCTAGGAAAAGAAGATATCAGAGTGAATGCTCAACCCAGGGTCTTCATCCCAATCCCGATGTGGTACAAATATAGCCATGTGAATAGATGTTTTGATGTCGAACATGGTAGAAACCACTTGATTACCGGTCATTGAAGTAAACCATTAACAAGTGCGAGGGAAATCACCAATGATGTCAATGAATCCCAAGGTACCCTAGTACATTCCAGCGAATGTGAATAAATGAGATGATGTCGAACATTCGTGGAATCATCCAATCATAGTTCAATGATGCAAACCTATTGTCGAAAGTGAGGAGACATGCCATTGAGGCATACAAGTCCCAAGGTACTAACTAGTTTCTAAGTGTAGTTCCCAGATGATGTGTTGAAGTCGACAGGAAAAGACTCGTCGAAGGAGGTCCTTGATGTATCTCGCATTATTGACACAAAACTAACACAGGAAATTGATGTAATATGGTGAATCGAATGAGTATGGACTAACAGAGGAAATGGAAATTGGAAATACTATAGATGGATGGTTTGAAGTGAAACTTCCCTTGAACATGATGAGGCACGACAACTAACTTGGCATCATTGAGTCAACGAGTAGCGGAAAAATTGAAGGAAGTGAGTCAAGTTTTTGAGAATCCTTTATGGCATATTTTGTCTCCCTTGAACATGGAACATGTTTGTGTCTCATCTTACAGTTGGGTTATCTGCTTGTCCCTAAGTCATACCAATTCCATGTGTCGCCATGATTTTTCATCCAGTCGAAGAGTGCTCTCATAGTTTTCACATTACATTCTTTTTCATCATCAAGTCAATGTTGCCAAGTCAATTTTCATCCCTCGTCATGTTCAAGGGAAGTTTCACTTCAAACCATCCATATGCATTATTTCCATTTTCCATTTCATGTGTCAGTCCATACTCATTCAATTCACCAGTTTACATCACTTTCCTGTGTGAGTTTCGTGTCGATGATGGGGGATACATCAATGCCCTCCTTCGATGATTTTTTTCCTGTCGACTTCAACACATCATCCGAAAACTAGAATTAGAAACCAGTTAGTACCTTGGGACCTGCATGCCTCAATGGCAGGCCTCCTCACTTCTGAAATTAGGTTTACATCATTGACTTCTGATCATATGATTCCATGAATGTTCAACGTCAGCTCATTTATTCATATTCATTGGAATGTACTAGGGTAAATTGGGAGTCATTGACATCATTGGTGATTTCCATTGCACTTGTTAACGGTTTACCTCAATGACCAGTAATCAAGTGGTTTCTACCATGTTCGACATCAAAATATATATTCACATGGCTAGATTCTTAAAACATCAGGATTGGGATGAATACCATGGGTTGAGAGTTCACTTTGATATTTTCTTTGCCCAGGTTATGAAAGGAGATCATTTTGAGCATGTTGATATATATACTATCACATAGATCCCAAGAGGGAGCATCATGCAAGGGTTGGATGAGGAGGACTTGGAGAGGTTGCTACAATTGCATCTACATATTGTAAGTGTCTTTTTAATGTTCTCATTAATATATTCTTGGCCTATTTCCTTCTAGTTTATGTATCTTTACATATGCTTGTCTATTATGGATGAATTTGGCTTAAACTAATCTTGGTAGAGTAGGAAGTCTTTGTTTTCTTTTGATGTCCATTGCACTGCAGGTATCATGTCGTGCTAAGGATCTTGGAGATCAAGTTCTGATTGGATTAAGTGAGCACAAGCTTCGAAACAAGGTACATCATACCTTCTCCCTCTCTTTCTTTTGATTAGATTAAATATATTTAAAGGGATTTTAGTGTCCATTTGCATCTTTCTGTCTCGGTATTAGGGGTCTAGAATCTGAGGGAAGATCCACCTTTCCGTAGGGGGATTTTTCTATAACAGAAATTGGCGAGGACTTGGAGAGGCTGCTACAACTACATCTACATATTGTAAGGGTCTTTTTAATGTCCTCATTAATATATGATTGGACTATTTCCTTCTAGTTTATGTATCTTTACATATGTTTGTCTATTATGGATGAATTTGGTTTCAACTAATGTTGGTAAAGTAGGAAGTCTTTGTTTTCTTTTGTTGTTCATTGCATTGCAGGTATCATGTCGTGCTAAGGAGCTTGGAGATCAATTTCAGATTGTATTAAGCGAAGAAAAGTTTCGAAACAAGGTACATCATACCTTCTCCCTCTCTTTATTTTGATTAGCTTAATTATATGTAAAGATATGTTAGTATCCATATTGTAACGTCCCGGGCCATCAACCCACTACTTGTCGAGCAACGCTACTACACGGAAACATTCTCATACTTATGTAGTATGCATTTAAATGAAGTTAAATGGCTTAAAAAAGTAAACATATAATTACTGCTAACATACAGAATTAATGGAATTAACAGTAAATATCATCGCAATGGAATACATGATAATATTGCAAGCATCACAGACATGCATCTTAATTGAAATTAAACACATCCATATACTTATATTTGAAACTATAGTAACTCCACCAACCACGTGTAGACCTTCCACGAACCTCCCAGCCTTAGACCACGTTGCTCATCACGCTCAGCAGTGGGTCACCCCCAAGCTGGGACCAAGCTTCACCCAGGGCAAGGAAATCCTAGACTAGGCTGAGGTTACAAAAAAACTACACAGAGCAACTGGAAGGATTCTCTCCATGAGCCTTCTTACACCCACTACTCATGGACTCTCATTCCCCACATGTTTGTTTCACTTGGGAGTATACACCTTCATAAGCATATTCCATCGGTGCTTCACCTTCCTCTCTGGGTCTCGGCAACCGACCGGATCAGGAATTCACAGAGCTCTGTAGCTGGTGTTGGACACTCTCTGGGAGAAAACCACTTCCCAGCATACTCTCTCACCTGGAGAGAGCTACTCACAGGCCTAATAAACTTCCTCTTCAACCATGGGCCTGAAAACCCAGTTCTTCAGCTAGTTTTGACTCAATTCCAACACAGTGAGGATAGCAGCAACATCAACTGGTCAACACCACTCGAGAAACAGAAGGAAGCAACCCAAAGACAGTTTGGGTATGGACTCAGCTCTGCAAGAGTGTACAGGCTCAGCTCACATGATACACAAGTGAAACGGCTCAATCCACGAGTTTTTGACATGGCTCAATCAACACAGAGGTCGAACACAAACTCAAGCAGTTCAAACGGAAAAAATCAGCAACAGGCCACTAAGATAATGCATGGTTCAGGTAACATCAGTTTCAAAGTTCCGTGACCAGTAATCAATGCAAAGATCAGACGCATAGCAACACGGTTCAGACAGATGGACGCAAGAATGGAGGACCCCCCCCAACTCATCTGACGCTTCAGTTTTTAACTGCATGCGCCCAGGTGAACACTTGTCTTCCTGGAGATGCATGTGTTCCCTTTTGCACACGTTGGAGATGCATGCGTTGCATCTCCCAGGACATAGGATAAAAACATGTTTTTTCACACAGCTTTAGAATAATAATAAAATATTATTCTCAAGGACATAAGCCCCTAATCTTAGTCCCTCTTTCCAAACTTTCAACCCCTTTTTCCCTTACCTGCCCTGTGGAAGCTTAGCCCCCCATCACTCTTTCTTCGTGGTCGAGTTGCACGCAGCGATGTTTAATCTTTATTAATGTTATGCATATTACATATACAAAAACAGGCTCTTGGCCTTTAACACTTAAACTCTTCGGCCTAATAAACACATAAGCCCACCAGCTTATCAATACTTGGCTCACCAGCCTACAAAACATGATTTACAATTCATAAACATGATTACAACAGGGCTCATCCGTGGGGATATTACAATCCCCTCCCCTTATTTTTGCACTATCCTCATTGCATCTTTCACACACCATCAACAAGATTTTCAAAATATTCAAAAATATGCAGGTATTCTGCTCGCATAACATCCTCATCCTCCCATGTCACGTCTTCAGGACCGTACCAAGTCCACTAGACCCTTACAAGCCCTATGGCTCAATTCCGGAGTTGTTTTCTTTTCCAGTCCAATATGCACATAGGATGCACTTGTAGGATACCTTCTTGCTCCACCTGAATCCCAATCCAATCAATTACATGATTAGCATCAGGTATATATTTCTTGAGAAAAGAAACATGAAACACATTATGTACATTCATTGATGTAGGTAATGCAAGCATATATGCAACTGGCCCAATCCTTTCTAGGATTTCAAATGGCCCACAAAATATGGTTGCCAACTTGGAGAAGCTTCCCAGCTTCAGGGAACTTTTGTTAGCTTTCACATTCAGAAAAACATGGTCACCCACTTTAAATTCTCTGTGGGTTTTTTTCTTATCAGCACAACTTTTTTGTCTGTCTTGGGAAGATTTCAAATTCTTCTTAATTTTTAGCATCTACTCTTCCATTTCCTTGAGCAAATCTAGTCCAACTACTGCCCTGTCAGTTGGATTATCCCAGATCACTGGAGTATTTCACTTTCTGCCATAAAGTGCTTCAAATGGGCTCATCTTCAATGATGCTTGATACCCATTATTGTAGGTGAATTCTACCAAGTGTATGTAGTCTTCCCATTTCAATGGTTTGTCCATCACATACATCCTCAGTATGTATTCTATCACTCGATTCACCTGCTCTATATTCCCATTAGACTCAGGATGATAGGTTGTGCTAAAGTCCATATTCGTTTCAAACCCCTTGAATAACCCTTTCACGAAATTTGAGGTAAATTTTGGGTCTCTGTCAGACACAATTATCTTGGGAATTTTGTGCAATCATGCCACTTCCTTCATAAAAATATCAGCAACATCTGATGCCTTTTCAGTAGTCTTTAATGGAATAAAATGGGTAGCTTTCGTAATCTTGTCCACTACCACCATGATTGAATCATGTTGCTTGCTTGTTCTGGGAAATCCCATGATGAAATCTATTGTCGCCACTTCCTACTTCCACTCAGGAATGGGTAAAGGTTGCAGAAACCTTGTTGGGTGTCTATGCTCATCTTTAACCTTATGGCACTCCATACATCTAGCGATGTATTCAGCAATATCTTTCTTCATACCTGGCCAAAAGTAATGGCTCTTGACTGCTGCCACAGTTTTCTGATATCCAGGGTGTCCAGCATAAGGTACATTATGCATCTCATGCAATATCACAAGTTTCAAATCTTGGACATTAGGTACATAAATTATGTTCTTGTACATAATTATTCCATCATCCCCTAATTTATAAATCTCCACTTTATGTGGCATCTTACCTTGTTGTATTTTTTCTACCAAATCCTTGTATTGCAAATCTGTATTTGCAGCCTCCAAAATTATTACCTTTATATCAGTTCGGTACATGATAATGGATATAGAATGTAATTCATGCACTCTCTTGATGATTTCATCAACCACTTTGTTTTCCTTCCCTTTGATATGCTTGATATCAAAATCGCACTCACAGAGAAACTCCAGCCACCTACTATGTCTAGCATTCAAGGTTGGTTGATCAAACAAATATTTCAGACCGTTATGGTTTTTTCTCAGTTCGAACCTCCTTCCCATGAGGTAATTTCTCCATTTCTTTAGAGTGTGCACTAATGGCTTCCAACTCCAAATCATGATTTGCATGGTTCCTTTTGTTCTCTTTCAACTTTATGGATTCATAACAAATTACAAATACATTCTGACTGAGGACTCATCCCAGTCCTTCTTTGCATGCATATGTGCATACCACAAAATCTTCATTTGGATCTGTGATCCTCGAGATTGGAGCACTAGTTAACATTTGCTTCAATTACTGGAAGCTTTTCTCACAATCCTTTGTCCACTGAAATTTCTGCTCTTTCCTTTTCAAGGAAGTGATAGGGTGAGATATTCTTGAGAACCCTGCGATAAACCTTCTGTAATAACCAGCTAGACCCATAAAGGATCTGACTTCCGTCACATTATTTGGTACTGACCATTCTCTAATTTCCTCAATCTTCTCAGGATCTATAGCTATCCCGTCCTTTGAAATAATATGCCCCAAGTAATGGATTTGCTCCTGATAAAACGATCATTTTCTCAACTTGGCATACAATTGGTGCTCTCTTAGCACCTAAAACACCATCCTCAAATGTTTTTCATGTTCTTCCTCTGACTTGGAATACACCAAAATTTCATCCAGGAATACTATGACAAACTTGTCTAGACAGTCCATGAATACACCATTCATTAAATACATAAAAAAAGTAGGTGTGTTTGACAGTCCAAACGACACCATTGTGAACTCGTAATGAAAATACCTTATTCTAAAGGTGGTCTTGTTGATGTTTTCATCCTTTATCCTTACCTGGTGATATCCCGACCTAAGGTCTATCTTTGAAAATATCTTCGCATCCTTCAACTGATCGAAGAGGTCATCAATCCTTGGTAGAGGATACGTGTTCTTAACAGTTACTTTGTTAACTATCTGAAATCAATACACAACCTCAACGTTCTATCCTTCTTCTTCACGAAAAAGACTGGGGCTCCCCAAGGTGACTCACTTGGGCATATGTACCCCTTCTTCATAAGCTCTTCAAGCTACAATTGCAACTCTTTCAGCTCTGGCGTACTCATTCTATAAGGAGATTTAGACAATAGAGCTACTCCAGGAATCAAGTTTACAGAGAAATCAATATCTCTCTTTGGAGGTAGTTCAGGTACCTCCTGAAATACATCTTCAAACTCATTTAGTAGCGCATGATATCCAATACTTGACACCTTATCCTTAGGTGTTTCCTCCACATGGACTGCAAATAATTGACAGCCTTTCCTGTAGCACTTATTTAGTTGCATTGTTGAGATTTCTCTAATAGCAACAACTCTGGGAATTCCTTGGACTGTCCTCTGATTTCCTTTCTCATCCAAGCAAGTGAATGCCTTATTACGACAGTCCAAGATGGCATGGTGCTATTCCAACTAGTCCATCCCAATTAGACATTCATAATAAACTAAAGGCAGAATATTCAATTCATCCTTTGTGCTCAGTCCATTCATTTCCACTGGACAGGACTTAACTAACTTAGTGACTTTTCTCTTGGTTCCTGTATCCAGCTACATTAACCAAGACTTTTCATGTTTTCTTCTCGACAAATGAAAACTTTCCAACACTTTAGGATCTATATAACTATGGCTAGCCCCTGAATCAATTAAAATAGTAAATGCATGGTTGTTGATCATACCTTCTACTTCAATCATGTGTGGCTGCAATTCAGCTTGCTTGTTGTCTAGGGATGCATAGATCCTTGGCATTCTACTGTCCATGTCCTCCACTTTTTCATCTTGCTGAAAATTATGGAAAGCTCTCACTTTGCCATTTTTATGGGGACAATCTTTGTACTTGTGGTTCCCCTGACAGCCCCAACACTGAATGGGTGTCTGCCTTGGCCTTTATTATCCTACGTCATCCATCCTCGACTCTCTAAATGATGGTTGTCCTTGAGAACTATTTCTAAAAAAGGGTGGCTTAGTTCCCTTCTTCCTCTGATCCATCTAGAATTTCTTCTTGTTTTCCTAAGCCTTCCGGAAAATAGGCTTCTCTCTTTGTTTCTCATACAAGCATTTCTTCCTCCTTATCATTTCTTCCATATTCCTAGGATCATCATACTAACTCTTGTCACCAATGGAAGGTGGCAATCCACTTAGATACCTTTGAATCTTGACAGCCTCATCCTTGATGAATGGAACATACTTCAGTAATTCCAAAAATCTGCGTTCATACTCATCAATGGTCATGCTGCCCATCTTGAGTTCAAAGAACTCTTTCATGTTTTTTCCATAGTATCTTTCAGCCAAGTATTTCTTCTCGAAATACCTCTTGAATTCTTTCCAAGTGATATATTTCTCTCTAATGTGTTGTACCTACACAAGATGATCCCACCACATGGATGTTTATCCTTTTAGTTGATACATCACAATTCTACCTTCTACAAGTGAGGAATAGTTCTGCACTTGGAAATATTTCCCCATTCCAAGCAACCAGGTTTCTGCATCTTCCTCTTTCTTGTGTATTAGAAAAATAGGACCGCGGAGCAATAAAATAAAACAAATGCAGAAACAAAACATAGAAGATACACAATACAAGAGAGACACAGATTTACGTGGTTCACCCAGTGTGGGCTATGTCCACCACAGAAATTGCCAGGTCATTTCTTTATTATTATCTAGCAAAATGAAGGGATACAACCTACAGCAAAACCCGTTGTAACTTCCTCTTCTTTCTCTCACAGTCTCCTCTCTCAAAATACAATACTCGCCAACATACATAGCCACAATACATTTCCCTCATAAAAGAGGGTTGCCTTCTAGGGCAAAAAATCCTAACATAATCTCTATTGTTAGATCTGTGACCTTACAATGAACGGTCCAAATTTACAATGAAATTACAATATACTTTTACAAGGCAATTTTTTATTCGGGGGCTTCGCCCCTGAACCCCCGCTTGCCCCCAGACCCCCTAGCCAGGGGGATAGCCCCCCCGAACCCCGCAGAGGGGGTACCCCCCCTCTGCACTCCCCCACATGGAAGAGTGTACACACTTCTGGGGTGTAAATACTTCATGGGGTATAAACACGGCTGAAAGTAAAAGACCTCTAAATCAGGAAGATAATCAGGCTCCACAACCAACAATCTCCCACTTGGAGACTAATCTCAACAACTCCACCTCTGTTGTATATGTTGGACTCTGAACCTTCCTGGACCTGGGAAATTTCTCATCTTCATCTTCATTCTTGAAGACCAACTGAAACTGAGCAAGAACTCAATTTCTCCCTGGTTACTCCCTTTTTTAACATGTCTGCAGGATTCTAGCTAGTGTGTATCTTTTCCAGCTTCAATTGTCCATATTCCAAGGCGGATCGTATGAAGTGGTACCTCAATTGTATATGCTTAGTCTTCAAATGGAAGGATGAGTTCTTTGCAAGGTGAATGGCACTCTGACTGTCACAATACAACCTATTGTTCTCCTGCTTCTTTCCCAATTCCTCCATAAACCTTTGTAACCAAATCATCTCTTTACTAGCCTCTGTAGCAGAAACATACTCTGCCTCTGTTGTTGAAAGTGCAACAACCTTTTGCAGTTTCAAAATCCAACTCACTGTTGTCCCACCTATAGTAAAAACATACCCTGTGGTGCTCCTCATGTTGTCTTTATCACCTGCCATATCTGAATCAACATATCCCTATAGAAAAGTGTCTGAACCTCCAAAACATAATTCATGTGTAGTAGTACCTCTAAAATACCTGAGAATCCACTTTACTGCCTCCCAATGTTCTTTACCTGGATTGTTCATATACCTGCTCACAACTCCCACTGCATGTGCAATATCTGGTCTTGTGCAAACCATTGCATACATCAAGCTGCCAATTGTTGATGAATATGGGACCCTGGACATGTATTCTATCTCCTCCTGTGTCTTGGGACACATTTCCTTATTTAATTTGAAATGGCTGGCCAAAAGTGTACTAACTGGTTTTGCATTCTACATTCTAAACCTCTCCAACACCTTCTCTGTGTACTCACCCTGAGACAATGTCAGTTTGTGATTTTTCCTGTCTCTTGATATTCTCATACCAAGGATTTTCTTTG
>ML779851.1:319679-347418 GCA_009831015.1 Picea engelmannii
TTTTTCTCACACATCGACGAAAAGAGTGCAAACAATAGCCACAATACAATTCCCTCATAAAAGAGGGCTTCCTTCTAGGGAAAAAAACCCTAACATAATCTCTATCGTTAGATATGTGACCTTATAATGAACGGTCCAGATTTACAATAAAATTACAATATACTTTTACAAGGCAATTTTTTCATCCGGGGCTTCGCCCCCAAACCCCCGTTGGGGGCATGCTTTCCCCCAGACCCCCCAGCTGGGGGGATAGCCCCCCCGGACCCCGCAGAGGGGGTACCCCCCCTCTGCACTCCCCCGCGTGGAAGAGTGTACATACTTCTGGGGTGTAAATACTTCATGGGGTATAAACATGGTTGAAAGTAAAAGACCTCTAAATCAGGAAGATAATCAAGCTCCACAACCAACATTGTGTTCTCCATCAAACGCAGGAGGATTAATCTTGTTCATTTCTAGCTTCAGTTCATCCACTCCAGATATTTTGTGCTTTTCGGTAGGATACGGGCTCGAACTACTATGTGCGTCCTTATTGGAGTGTTTCGGGGACAAACAATGATGCCTGCTAACACTTCTCAATCTTCTTTTCTTCTTAGGGATCCTGTGACTCCTCATTTTTCTTGAGTCACTCTGCTTATCCAATTTATTTTTGATTCTTTCCAAGCTCTTCATCAAATTTAAGTTGAATTCACCTTGTTTATCCTAAGCTTTTTTCTATCTAATCGATGAGTTTGGGCATCTTTCTGCAATCAATCAATGATTTTCATCATATTCCCTTCCTTATCTATTTCTTCTCCATGTCCATTGGAGTTCAACCCTTCAAATCCCAAATGAACATCCATTCATTTTTCTTCGTTCTCTAAAATGGAAGCATTTTGTGTCTCTTCCATTTATTTTCACTCAGTGGCAACTCTAAACGGTTATGACACTCGTTAAACTTCTGCGAACACAATCTGCAGACAATCGGAATTTGTCAGGCCATTATTCCTTAACAAATCCACAACATTCAAAAACAAATCCGACTACACCAAACGTTCATATTTCACAAATTTTTCGAGCTCTGCTCAGCTCTGTAACAATTTCAAACCTTAGCCATTTTCTCTTAGCCCCAACCCCTGCGATCACGGGATCCGACCATACGCTAGATCGATAGGCTCTTAACTAGGACTTTGAATTCCGAAGTCTTCATAATACCTCACAATAGACTCTCGGAGTTCTGAATTAATGAACTCCATGAAGTAGAGTGGATCAACTGTCCACATCTACCCAACATCCAACAGCTGACACTCGTTGTCGAACCTCAGGCGTCTGGGTTTCGGGACCTCGGAACTTCGGAATATTCCACATCTGCATGCCTCGAACCAATAATCTTTGAACACTTCCATGTCACCTTAGGTGACGCTATTACGTTACGTCACTTAACGTTTTCCCAATTGCGAGGGAATGAAATGGTGGTTTGGAGTAACCCGCCTTTCATCCTACAATTATCCTAATGCTGACACATAACCCCTCCATGAAACCACAGTTTGGATTGTGGGACTGCCTTGGAGAATTATCTCCCATGTAACTTGGGTCTCCGCAATGCCTCTTGGTCATCAATCTTGATGTATCATTATCAACGCCACTGTGGGTCCTCTGACCCTTAAATACGTTACGTAAAATTGGGCCCCACTAACCTTGCTCACACAGGATGCCACATGGCAGCATACTAGCGGCTGATATGTGGCCCATTTAGATGGGTGACACTCATCACATTCCAACCACCATTTCAATCTTCCATGGTTCTAGACCCACTCACATGTGGCACACATCCCATGTTTCCACGTCACCTCCAGGTGATGTCGTCATGACTCACCACTTCTACTCTTTCATTTCGGAACATCGAGCTATGGGAGTTTGTGCAACAGCACATCCCATTCTCCCAACATCTGAACTCCCAAAATTTACAATCTTCCCTTCTGCTTGATCCAACGGTCAAGATCTTTTCTCCAGATCTACAGTGTAGATCTCCGTCAAGAGTTCGTGCATGAACGAATTCCACTTCTCTCGAATTACAAAATCAGAAAGGCTTCCAGGAAAACTTCATGCACCTTCTCCGGATCTAACGGTCATAAAGGTTTCTCCTTTCCTTCCGAACAGATCCTATGGCCCCAACACCCCCAGTGTTGAGCACTCTCTCTCTGTGGTCAAATACCACGTCGACTGCAGTTTTATCCTACTGCTACTCCTCCTGAGCTTCATAACATGGCCAAGTAACTCGTTGGAACCCAGAAACATTCTAAGGTTCAAAATTGGTTCCATCCGAACACCATCTCCACTCGAAACCTTGGGTCTAAAGACCACTTATCCGGCCAATCCAGGCTCAGCATTGAAACTATGGCTCTGATACCAATTTGTAACATCCCTGACCATCAACCCACTACTTTTCGAGAAATGCTACTACGCGGAAAAATTCTCATACTTATGTAGTATGCATTTAAATGAAGTTAAATGGCTTAACAGAGTAAACATATAATTACTGCTAGCATACAGAATTAATGGAATTAACAGTAAATATCATCACAACAAAATACATGATAATATTGCAAGCATCATAGACATGAATCTTAATTGAAATTAAACACATGCATATACTTATATTTGAAACTGTAGTAACTCCACCAACCACATCCAGACCTTCCATGAACCTCCCAGCCTTAGACCACGCTGCTCATCATGCTCAGCAATGGGTCACCCCCGAGCTAGGACCAAGCTCCACCCAGGGAAAGGAAATCCTAGACTAGGGTGAGGTTATAGGAAAACTGCACAGAGAAACCAAAAGGATTCTCTCCAAGATCCTTCTTACACTCACTACTCACACACTCTCATTCCCCACATGCCTATTCCAGCCAGGAGTATACACCTTCACAAGCACAATCCATAGGTTCTTCACCTCCCTCTCTAGGTCTCAACAACAGGTTGGATTGGGAATTCTCAGAACTCTATAGCTGGTGTTGGACTCTCTCTATGAGAAAACCACTTCCCATCAGACTCTCTCACCTAGAGAGTGTTGCTCACAGGCCTGATAACCTGCCTCTTCAACCACGGGCCTGAAAACCTGTTTCTTCAACCAGTTTCAAATCAATTCCAACACAGTGAGGATAGCAACAACATCAACTAGTCAACATCACTCAAGAAACAAAAGGTAGCAACCCAAAGACAGTTCGGGTATGAACTCGACTCTACAAGAGTGGATAGGCTCAACTCACATGATACACAGGTGACACGGCTCAATCCACGAGTTTGTGACACAGATCAATCAACCCAGAGGTCGAACATAGACTCAAGCGGTTTAGATGGAATAAAACGGAAACATTCCACTAAGATAATGCACGGTTCAGATAACACTGGTTTCAGAGTTGTGTGACCAGGAATCAACACAGAGAACAGATGCATAGCAACATGGTTTAGAGAGATGGACACAATAATAGAGGACCCCCCCAACTCAGTTGACGCTTCATTTTTTAACCACATGCACCCAGGTTGACACTTTTCTTCCTGGAGCTGCATGCATTCCCTTTTGCACGCGTTGGAACTGCATGAATTGCCTCTCCTAGGACTTAGGATAAAAACATGTTTTGTCACACAGCTTTAGAATAATAATAAAATAGTATTCTCAAGGAATTAAGTCCCTAATCTTAGCCCCTCTTTCCAACCTTTCATCCCCTTTTTCCCTTACCCACCCTGTGGAAGCTTAGTCCCCCATCACTCTTTCTTCATGATTGGTCTGCACACAGTGATGTTTAATCGTTATTAATGTTCTGCATATTACATATACAAAAACAGGCTCCTGGCCTTTAACACTTGGGCTCTCTGGCCTAATAAACACATAAGACCACCAACTTATCAATACTTGGCTCACCAGCCTACAAAACATGATTTACAATTCATAAACATGATTACAACAGGGCTCGTCCTTGGGGATATTACACATTTGCATCTTTCGATCTTAGTGTTAGGGGTCTAGAATACGAGGGAAGATCCACCTGTTCGCAGGGGGGTTTTTCTGTAACATAAATCGGAAACTCCATTGGGGACAGACATTGACATGTATTTCCTTGGATCGTATCTTCCTTTTTCCAACTTTTACATCATTTTTATTTTCTGTTCCTGATCTATTTCCTTTCTCCCCTCTTCATTGACAAATTCAAAAAATTCTGGGAATTCTGGGTGAAATTTTCCAAGTTTTAAGCCTTTGTTCATAGTTTATGGGAAGGGTAGCACTCCCTGGAGTGTATATAAGAGCATTGATCTGTAATAATCACTCCCTTGCAGTGTATATCAGAGCGCTACAGTGCTTTGTACCCTTAAAAACAGGAGCGTTGATCCCCTTTTTTAGTGATTTATGCCCTTTTCTGCTTAGTTTTTCTTAGCCCTTTGTTGGAGGTCTTTTGCCCAGAGTATGTACTTTGGATTGTGTCTTTGTTTGGGTTGAATATTTTGTACTTATAACTTATTTTTTGTCTTGTTTGAGCTTGCAACCTTTTCCAAATTGCGAGATTGATTTGCCTTGTTTTTCTTGGTTTGGTTTGAATCTTTTGAAGTTTCTGGTTATCTGACTGATTGAAAAGGTCTACAAAGGATTGTTGGTCTTAAGTTACTTTTCAAATATTTCCTTTTTTGAATGAATTGAGACTTTATGCTTACCACAACCTATCTTGGATTTCTCTTTCTTACTTCTTGTTTTGTCAAGACATTTTTGTGATTCCTCTTTCTCCCTATCAGTTTTTGGATTCTTCTCTGAACTTACTTGTACTCCTTGATTCCTTGTCAATTGTCGAGTCCTTGATTGAGTGAGTTATATTCTTTCATTTCTCATTATCCTGCGAGTGCATGCTTTGTTTGAAATCCTTTTTTCTCCGTACCTTTTATATATGCATTCGACTCTTTCATTTCGATTGAAAGTAATGGAGCATTAAAAGATTTGCATTTGTTTTCTTTATATATTAGAATCAAACAAAGAAGATAGTTGCATTCTTTCTTTTGGGTAATGTAATAAATTGCATTTAGAAGATTTCATTTCATAATTGGGTGTTTTTGTTGAAGAAAGTTGAACCTCTTCTACATCCCATATGTAGGATTCATTGAATAAAAAGATTTGCATCTCATTTTTCTGCATTCTTTTGGAAGCGAGTCTAAAACATCATAAGTTTCATTTTCTCACCCTTGAGTAAACAACAGCCCTAAAATGAAGCGCTTATAAAATTGATCAGACACTTTTATATTATCTGGCAGTGAACCTACATTAGCTTAAAGTGTAGGTATTTGGAAAAGGTTGTGAGGATAACTTTCCAAAGCCATCAGAAAAACATAGAATCTTGTGCTCCGGGAGATTGCCACTATGGGAGATTTTAATCCAGATAAAACATAGTTTCCTGAAGCCCAGATCCCCGAAGTGAAGACGTGTCAGAGCCCCTTTCTCATAAACTCTTTTTAGCTAATGTGTCAGATGCCACCTGACAATTGATTTCAGATGACACGTGGCACTCATTTCAGGTACTTTGGTTACGTCATTTGTGTTATTTCAGGTGACACATGTCACTCTCATTTTTATGACACATCATCGATTGTGACAACATGTTTCCACGTCACTCCAGGATATTTTCACTATGGGAGATTTTAATCCATATAAAACACGATTTCCTAAAGCCTGGAGCCTCGAAGTGTTGGAGTCCCCGAAGTCCTGAAATAATAAATGATTAAAGTATCTTAATCTCTAGTGATTTTGCTTAGCAATAAGAATTAGTTAATGAATTCATGAGTTCATTCATTTGGGAGATAGTTATACTCTTCATTCAAAATATCTCAAATGTCGGATTGTCGAAGTGGCTTATCCTCATTAATTTCCTACATTAAATTATTCCTTAAACGAGGCCAAATGAAGAAAATGCCATTTTACAGGTGAATCTATAGATTCGCAAGTCTCAAATGAATTTCTAAATCTAGCCAGTCTACAGCAATAGATTACTCATTACGCAGTAGCTTCAATTCAAAGGAACCTGAATTAGTGTGTGGGTATGACATGAGAACGAGGAGAAGCATAACACTAGCAGACCACAACCCACCCATCACAGAGAAAGACAAGAAGAAAAGGTCAGTTATGGTCGAGATAGAGAAGCTTGATAATAGTCAATAGGTGCATAAACTGAAGCTACAGGTCCAGTCCTTGCAACACAATAATCAGGAATTGGAGAAATTGTACTCCAGGTTGCAAAAGAAATATCAAAGACTCCATAAGATGCACCAGAAGACGTGTTGATTTCTAAAGGAGATCATTTGAAGAAGCTACCAACACACCCAGTTATCTCCCAATGGCCTCCAAAAATGCACATGTACACCTATACTCAATACAGAGTTCAATTCAAACACTCCCAGTTAGTTTTTGTCAGAGTTCAGTTTACTCCAAAGCATGCATTAGTCTAGTTTTATTACTAGTAGAAATTTTTAGTTGTTTAATTGCAAGTCTTTTTTTAGATTAAGGCATAATAAGTGGTATCTTATGTGTGATAAGTGTTAGCACTAATAATCACCCTCATATTGCAAGAGGATAAGACCAGTACCCATCAAAAGGTTTTTGAATGTAGATTAATGATAAAAGGTCAAATGGACAAAACTCAGCATCAGAATGTTTTAACACATAAAAATCGGCTAGCATGCATAAGCAAATGAGGTTTTGATCAACTTCAATCAGTGGTTTAAGGATAAAGGTGAATAGAAGGAAGACTTAGTGAGGAAGGTGGATAGGTCTTCTATAAGCATCAGGCCTCCAAGCAGCCAGGAGAAAAAAAACTCAGTCACAAGAACTTCTTGAACTTAAAGTTTAAAACACTGAAAAAAATTCATAGTAGCATTATAATAAAAAATCCATTATAAGACAACCACAAAATCGCATATGGATCATCCAATCATGATAATTTCAGAGTAAGAGGAAACAATATGATGAAAGGAAACTGACTTCTATTAACGAAAATGTCTCAAGTCCCATACATAACCAAAGAACAACTCTGCTTAGTCAAAATATTACAAAAAGGGAGATCTGATCAACCATCTGACCCTCTCATATCATTCATCTGATGTATTTATAATAAAGACAGTAGATGGTGTCTTATATTGTCTATCATGTTCCTTATGTCAGAAAGAAATTTGGGTCAATCTGGGCCTGTAGGAAAAACTGCCCTCTGTGGTACTTCGGGCTGACATTTTTATGTCTCCTCAACCAAACCCTCTATGCTTCCATTTAAAGGGGGGAGTATATTTTTCAACCACCAGTCCTTATTTCATTAACTAATTTATCTTTGGAAAATTTGCCTTCTGTGGTACTTCAGACTAACAACTTTTTGTCTCCACGGCCAGACCCTCCATGCTTCCATTTAAGGGGGGTAGTCGATTGTTCAACCACCAGTCCTTCTTTCATTAACTGATTCGGGTTGATAGTTTTCTTTCTCCTCGGCCAAACCCTCCATGCTTCCATTTAAGGGGTGAGTCTATTGTTCTCTTTTCTTTAGTGATAGACTAGTCATGGTCTCTTAACGTGATGCTTCTCCTCATGATGTTCCTTTAATGATTTGTCTTAACGCCCAGTTTTTCTCCATGCACTGCTCTTGGATTGGGCCCTATATCATCACGTGATTGTAGAAGCTACCAAGGGCATTTTGGATCCACACCGCTTCAACCCCCACAATCCACAACCAACTGCCACATACCTCTTTATCTATATCGTGGTTTCGATTGTGGGACCGCTCTAAGATTTTAGTGTTCGAGAACTTTTTGTCCCCGCAAAGAGGTGTGGTCGTCGATCTTGTCACAATTTGCAATCTGGGAATGCCTTGATTGTTTTTTCCACGCGTCGCTCTTGGAGGGACCGTATATCATCACGTGATTGTGGAAGCTTCCAAGGTCATTTTGGATACACACCTCTTCAATCCTTGCAATCCACCACCAAATGCCACGTACCTCTTTCATTATACCATGGTTTTGATTACGGGACCACTCTATAATTTTAACATTTGAGCATGTTTTGTCCCCGCAATGAAGTGTGGTCGTTGATCTGTTGCAATCTACAATCTGGGAAACCCTGTTATTTTAGAGTCCCCGCTAAAATTTATCCATCTGCCAACTCCATAATCATTTTAACCATGTTTAGAGATGATCAATTTTGTCATTTGGGAGCTTTGAATGCTGAGAAATAATATCTCTCAGAGGACGATCTCCTGAATCTGACGTGGTGGCCTGATGTCATTGTGTTGACGTGTCATGGAAATAAGGGTGACACGTGTTACATGGAAATGGGAGAATGACATGACCAAATGACTTGGAATGAGTGCCACATGTCAGGGCCAGATGGAATCCACTTGTCTCCATGGATGAGAACCACCAGTCCTGACGGATGAGTGCCAAGTGTCTTTGAAACTTCGGCACTTCGGGCTTCGAGAGTTTTTTATTGTTGAAGCATGAAAAAATCCTGGAGTGGTATGGGCTTGGAGTGATGTGGCAGCCTGACACTATATGATGTCACATCCACTGATGGATGAGCACCATGTGTTGAGTTGAAAAAAACCCATGGATTGGTAGGTTCTGAAGCGACATGGCAACCTCTCGTTACTTTGGGACTTCAGGATTCAGAAGCTTTTGAACATGGGCATGAATATATCCCAAAGTAAATTTCTCCCGGTTGAGGTGGAAGTCTCTTGTTACTTCAAGACTTCAGGCTTCGGGATATTTTGAACACGGGAATGATTATCTCCCGAAGTAACTTTCTCCTGGTTGACGTGGTAGTCTCTCGTTACTTAGAGACTTCAGGCTACGGGATATTTTGAACGCGAGCATGAATATCTCCCAAAGTAAATTTCTCCTAGTTGATGTGGTAGTCTCTCGTCACTTTGGGACTTTGGGACTTCGACACTTCGGGGCTTATGTCTATTCATTAATCCTTGTGCGACTTTGAAACTCCGACTGCCTAAGAATCATTGATTTGAACTGCACATAGGATCTCCTCCATTGAAAATTTAACATGTCTTCTTTCTTGCATTTCGAGCTTGAAATGGACTGCTCATAACGTTGTGTTTCTCCCATGGTTTTTCCCAGTGCAAACAAAGGACTTGGACGACCTGCAAAAAATACATATGACCCATGACAACTTTATGTGATAACAATAAGAACCACTCATTTTTTATTAATTCAAGATCAAAGTATACCTTAATATACTCCAACATTGTTTTAGCTAAATTAATAATTTGTTTTACAACTGATGATGTAGAGGTAAGCCTTAGTTCCAAATGGACGAGAGCCTCTATAGCTTTGATAAATATGTAGTTTTTGTATGTTTTGAGGGTTTAGATTTTGGGAAAGGAATATCAATACATCAACTGGTTGAACCTGTTCTATGCATGGATTAAAGATCTTTATCTGGTGAATATACTCTTGATGACGGTGTTTTTGTCCAAATATACATGTGTTTATATCTTATCTTGAATGTAGTTTTTTATTTTTGCTAAGTACATTTCATTTCCTTCATCTATTGTATAACTTGTCTTTACTAATATGCAATCGTTGAAACAACTAATGCTCTGGTGAAGATTCGTTTTTATTGCAACCTGTGGGAGTAATTGTGTTTAGATACATGTTTAATGCCTTGAAATGATATTTTAAGACTTAAACTTCTTACAACAGATTATTCATTAAGTGGTTTGTTGTTTCCCTTTGTTTTTACCTCTATTATCTCAATTTTCTAGCATTTTTGTTCCACCATCCAAGGACAACCCTCATCTATATCATTTTTCCAACCCAACCATTCTCTTGTCTTGGTAAAACCAACCCTCTAACTAACAAACAAAACCAAAAAAACAACCATTCCAAAACTTGAGGTGGCTTAGATTTTCCCTTTAGCAGTTAGGTGTAGACTTTAGGACCAATAGCACCTGTGATGGATTTTTTCCTATTGTCTGAGATACATCAGCCTGGTTAGGAATTCCTTTACCTGGGTGGAGTTTAGTCCCATCTCAGGGGTGACACACTGCTAATATTTTTGAGTAGTGTGGTCTAAGTTTGGGAAGAACGTTGAAGGTTTGCACATATTTGGTGATATTTTTACCAAGATAAGTGTCAATTGTGTGTTAAATTAAATGTTGCACTATTATGTATGCATTTATTTTTATGGGTTTTTCTTGTGTGTTGCATGTGTATTTTTATTATTATTCTGTATGAATCTGTCCATTTGCAGAGTTTCTATATGTTTAATTTGGTATACAGTTCGAAATTTTTATGTGGCATATCATATTTGGATGTTGGGGATTCTACACAAAGACTCGGAAAGATGTGAAAAAATTCTTAGGGAATGCAGGTTATTATCGAAGTTTTGTTGAAAAACTTATTAAGATTCCATCGCCTTTATTTACATTGCTTTCAAAAGATAATGATTTTTTATGGACTAACCATTGTTAGAATGATTTTGAATCCCTCAAAGAGAAACTTTTTGTAGCACCGGTGCTATAGGGATCAAATTGGTCCTTGATTTTTCACATCTCCATTGATGCTTCGGATACAACCATTGGAGCAGTACTTCAAGAAAAAAAGGAACACCAAACTTATGCCATTTATTTCACCAACAAGAATATTTTATTTTTGTAAAATATACTTCTTGTATATAAAAAAAAAATTATTTACATCAGTAGTTAGAAAGACATGAAAAAACCAGAAGGTCATATAAAATGAACATTATATCTTATTTCGTAGGGATACTAAAGCAACTATGAAATCAGAATAAGCGGATGGATCCAACAATTTGGCATCTCTAATCAGTAATGCCTCTTTGGCAAGGAGTTGCATACATACCTCATCTCATCATAATTGACAAAAATATGAATGAGAACTAACCTCATTATCAAAAAAAAACTTGCAACGGAGTTTCCAAAGGATATATAAGGTAGAGACTCTCAAAAAGTGCCAAATACCAACCAAGGAATCTCATATCATCGATCTAAAATCACCAAAAAAAATTGCACACCAATGCAAACACCCATGAATTATTTTTTCCAACTGAGATTGAACCTAATCCTAAGAATATCTCGCAAAGGTGCACTCCCATAAAATATGTTTTATTGATTTGGACTTCAATCAAGAGGGGAAAATGCCATCCGAAATACCACTTTTTGTAGGCTCATCTTTGGAGGGGAGACCTTAGTAGATCACCAACAAAGAAAAAACTCAGAGCTTATAAGAAGCTAGAATCGACCAGACACCATGAAACCTCCAAATCCAATGGCTCTCTTCATCCAAAGAAATTCACCTAGCATTGATAATGGAACCTAATTTATGTCGTTGATACAAAAATGGAGTATATCTTACAAGAATCATATTGGCTCAAGGGATGTCCAAAACTCCACTCCCAATCTCGCCCAAAATTCCCGGTAATATCAATATTCATCTTAAAAATATCATCCTGGGGTATGATCCCAATAATCTTTGTAGGTAGGCCAATCCACAGAAGACAATGAAAACTCCCTAGCCATTGAATGCCAAGTATTCCAAGAATAAGCATTGGAATCCCATATATCTCTCTAGAATAAAATGTTATTTATGCTAAGTCTTTTTTTAGCACATGAAATGTTCAAGAGTCAAAAATATTGACCTTAGTCCATGTAAGAGTCTTGGTTTCATGATAGTTTTCATCATCATGAAAGAAATAGGGGTCATCATTGGTATCCTAAACCCTGGCCATTTTCAAGTTTGTTATACCAAAGGGGGAACTTATAGTTTCCTCTTCCAACAACAACCTTATTCACTATATAACTATGCACTGCAAATTGTGGGTTGCAAACTGTGCACTGCAAATTGGTGCTGCAAACCCTCTGTTTTACACAGAGTTGCTTCAATTCTTCCTGTCTACAGCCTCATCCAAGTTGGATTTTTGTTCTTCTTTTATAACCTCCTACTTTAATCATGTTCATCCTCTAACTATTTGTGTGCATACAATTACAACTTAAGTAATGATTTTGGATCTTGAGCTAAATTTAGCATCTTCATATGATTTCTCCAAGGTTAATTCTGTTTCAATAGGTTTGTAGAAGGATCTAGAAGGTTTTTCCCAAATTCCTATGCAATTTTTAAAGTTTGGAATCATTTTGGAGGTAAACATGCACCTACAGGAAATTTCATAGCGTCTGTTTTCAAAGGCACTACGAACTGGTATTTTGGGACAGTTTGCAACAAATTATTACACAACAGAGTCATTATTTCATCATAACTTTTAAACACTGATATGGTTTCTTCTGGAAAAAAAAAAAAAAAAAAAATTATAGATGAATCATAATATCATGGACTTGTTGGAAAAAACAACATCCTGGCCCAGTTTTTCATTTGCGAGAAAAGTTGAAATCATCACCTACAGGAAAGTTCGCAACACATGTTGTCAAAGGCGATGCGAACTCTAACAGTTTGATAAATCTGAGTTGTAGGAGGGATTCCACCTGTCTAAGGGGGTTCTAATGGTTTCCTAGGAGGTATTTGGACATGCGGGACATGTTTTATATCACCATATCAAGCAAAATGACATGTTTCAAAAGACATTTATCACAATAGACAAGAACCCAAAAAATAGGAATTTGTTATGTTTTTGTTGGAATCTTTTGTAAAAGACTCCTAAATGGAGGAGGATACTATGTATCTCCTTGGTTTCGACCTTATTAGAGTAAAGAGAGATCACTCAATATATATGAATGGGATTTTGATAAGGAAAGGGTTGGATTCATGGTCCAAGAGAGGAGAGAGCTAGAGGAGCAAGTTTTGCTAGGGGTTTTTTGTAAGCCTGAGGGCATTCATGTTTTAATCATTTATGTTATTGAAGATCCATGAGAGTTGTGATACCATATTTTATTCTTTTTTTTTCCATTTATATTGTCATTCTCTTGCTTGAATATATAACAAGTTTTGAGGATCATAGCTACCATTGATTGATGGATTCATGAACAACAGAGGATTTGTTGTAGCTTTCCCATTAAATCATTGTTTATTGTTTAAGCAATCTTTAATATGTTTGCAGAAATGATCTTTTTACGATGGATGTTCTTTATTTTTTCATATTCTCTATGCTTTCAACCATAATTATATAAAACCTTTTTTCTATTATGCAGTTTTATTGCCTTCACTGAATAGAGTGTTTATGACTCCTTTCCCAATGGTAGCTATTGATCTGTAGTTAGCTTGTTTACCTCTTCCTTTCCCCATTTTTTTGATCCACCTAATCAAACAAATTCAATCCATTTATATTATGATGGGTACTAGGATTACACCTACAGAAAACTAGGTGTGACTTCTAGTGCTAACACCTCATTTCCTGAAAATGAGGGAGGTCAGATATTCAAGTACCCTCATGCTTCCAACACCAAATTGTCCTCTTGGATATATTCCAACCTTATATACTTCTTGACCACTTCCAATGAACCAATCCTACTACCCTCCTCCAAGAAATCCAAATACACTTGAAGATGAAGGACCCTGAAATATAAAAATTATGAGGAGTGGAGATGATATCGCATAAATCTTATTGACCCTTTACTCTGTCAACATGTTGGGATGAAATCAATCTGTGCCACATCAAAACCTTCCAAGGAGATGAGCCCTCCAAATACCTAACTACCCATTTAGTAGAGAAAATGTTTTCTTGAGTCACCACATCAATTAGGCCAAGGAACCCCTCATCCTTGGGCATGATACATACTACCCAAGGGACAATGGGAAGACCACGAGCCCCAACATACTTGGTCCATAGGTATGAGTGCAAAATCTATTCCAATTGGTGAAAATGCGCCTTTATTGGAATCCAACAAGACACATAGTAAATGTGGGAGGCTTGAATAATCTTGCTCATAACCATCAACTTAGCAGCAAAGGGAAGACCTTGCACTACCCAAAAAGTAACTTATGTTGCAATATTTCCAATCACCAATCCCAAATAGAAACCAGTGAAATTTCTACCCCAAATGGTATACCAAGATACTGCACAATAACCCCTGGTTTGGAAAACCTCTAAGCAAATCGAAACCATGTGGATTGATCCTAAAGACCAACTAACCAATAGTCTATCTTGTGATCACTAACAATTTCCCCTAAAGTCTCACAAAACACTACAAGACAATTTTTGGAAATTGAGATGAATTCCTGATAAGCAGAGACTGAAAAAAGAGAGTCATCCACAAAATGATTGTTAATCATATCTTCCCCCCATAGGGATATAAATTCCTTCAAGTCTACCTTGAATACGATCTACCCCCAATAAATATATAAGAGCATGAGCTATCAAAACATAGAGATAAGGGGCCAAAGGGAACCCTTTCCTGATAGACCTATGGAGATGGATATGGGGGGACAAGACATTATTCATTGAAACAAAAGTAGAGGAACATGTAAAAAATGTTTTAATCATACCAAAACAATGTTGGCCAAACCCAAGGAAAGTCAACATATTGGTAATAAATTCCCAATCAATATGATCATATGCTTTCTTGAAAACAATTTTCAGGAAGAGTGCCCACTGACTAGAATCCTTGGCCCACTGCATGGTCTCCCAAGCTAACAATATTGTATCCAAAATAAATCGTCCCTATACAGAGCCTATCTTCTCTCACCGGACAATTTTCCAAGCCACATCTCAAACTCTCCTAACCAAAGCCTTGGACATAATTTTATAAGCAATGCTCAATAAAGTTATTGATCACCACCCACCAATAGAATATCTAGTTGTATTCTTTGGAATAATGTTTATCATTCCTTGATTAAGTGATTTCGAAAGACACTCTGTGGAAAATTCCTCATGCACAATATTTTAAAAATCATCCCCCACTATTTCCCACATCTCCTTGTAAAATTCACAAGGCAAACCATCAATACCCAGGGACTTCCAATTTTGCATTGAAGAGAGTGCAACAAAAAATTCATCTTTTGTGCATTGAAGAGAGTGCATTAAAAACAAATTATTGTTGTTTTCCATCCTATTAATAAAATTTTTCATTACATTACCGGTTATGTTATATTTATACATAATTATCACTCTATCATTTGATATTTATGAATAAACCTATTACAAATTGTAGATTAATTAGATGGTTTTTATTACCACATGAATTTAGTATCACCATCATTGATAAACCTAGAAAATAAAATGTGGTTGTTGACTTTCTTTCCAGCCTTACCAATGGGGGTGATGTTGTTCTTGTTGAGGATGTTTTTCTGAACAAACATTTATTTGCAATATCTGTTAACACACTGTGGTTTGCAAATATTTTTAACCATTTGGATACAAAAAATCTTCCAAAACCTTTTTCACCAAACTAGCACAAAGAGTTGTTAGACAAAGTACCATGTATTGATGGGTCCAAGGCCACCTCTTCTTCACATGATCGGCTCTTGTTATCCAAATTTTTGTTTGTGAAGATGAGGTATATGACATCCTCAAATCATGTCATGATGAACGTTGTGTAGGACACTTCATTGACAAAATAACAACCAACAAAGTACTACATCTAGGATACTATTGGCCTATCATTTTCAGGGATGCCAAGAAGGATGTTGAAAGTTGTGATAGTTGTTAGAGGATGTGCTAACCAATACAATTAGATGAATTCCCTTGTAACCTCAAACATTAATAGAGCCTTCAGAAAAATGGGCCCTAGACTTTGTTGGGCCATTCAATCCATTGTCAAGAAAAATAGTATATATATTTGTATGTACATACTAGTGACTAAGTGGATTGAGACCAATCCTATTGTTATAACCCTAAATTGCACCACACATTCTTACCTGGCATCAGGCCAACTCATATCCTTTATTTTCCAAAAACATTATTGAACAACTCTTTGAAAATCCTCTTGTATAAAGGCCCACGTGCCCTAACCCATTATTGCACGCATGTACACGATGGCTGACACAAAACAGCTCGTGTGGACCGACAAAAGCATGAAAAAAGGAAAGTTTCCGACAGAAAAAAAAAAATATGGGTGAGTTAATTGAAACTCCCGGCCATGCATGGTCGAGGGTTCGTCCAAATACCTAGCTCCTTCTAGCCTATAAAATAAGGGGTAGGGGTACCATTTGGAGGAGGAAAAATATAGCAAAGAAACTCTTCAGATTTATGTATTCCCATTGTCCCAACCCTTTAGCCTTTCCTAATGCCAAAGGAGATTTAAAGCAAAGCAGTTGAGGGACATAAGAAGAGGATCCCAGAATCAGATTCAAGGAGCGGTGGTCGGTCTCAACTTTTGTAAGTTGACTCATTTTAAGTAATAAAGAGAATTATTTTCCCGTCCCAATTCATGAACTTTTTATGGTTTGATTAGTTTATGTTTGATTTCTAACCCGTTAGTATATAAGTAGTATGCATGCATAGTTGTTGCTCGTCTTGAATGCAATTCATCTTTGGAAGGAGTATTGCGAACAAGTAATCAAGCACAACGGAGGATCGACATCAAATGTAGGTAACGAGGTAGGTTGATCTTTCCATGCATTTACTAAGAAAAGGGGATTTAAATCTAGGGATGAAGGTAGAAAGTAATTTCTATTCGGTCATATCTGCATGCAAAGTTTGAACTCTATTTTCTAGTCCGTAGGGTGTTTTTCCCCAACAACAGAATTGGCGACCATACTGGGGATAACTCTCTAGGGTTCCTGGAATTTTATTTAGTTTTTGGGTAGTTTAAAGACTAGTTTTTCTTGCCTGTCTTTTCTTTTCGTTTCTGTAAGGTCTGAGCTAGCAGGGAGTCTGGTTTTCCATACCATATTTCCCTGACTTTTGCTTGACTATGTTTTCCAGGACCCACAGAGGTACACACGGCCTGCACAAGGTCTACACGCATGTACTTGTGCCCTATCCTCTTACAACCCGCGTGTGAACGCTAGTTGTAAAGGTAGTAGTAGCGTGTAGAGTTCAGAGAACCTCAGAGGCAGTCCTCCTCTTCCTTGTCAGAATCACACATTCTCAAGGGGTTTTCTGGAATTTTGTCTGAGTCTTGTTTGCTAGCATTCCTATCTCAGATTGTTTTTGCCTTATTATTTTTTCCTTGCATTATTTGTTTTTTTGTTAGAAAGAGTATCCAAGCCTTCAAGGGAACTTGGTTATCAATATCAGTGGTCTCTTCCTGGTTTGGTCTGTTTGTTTTCAATTTTTCTTAGAGTTTAGATATACACACAGCCTGTACAAGGTCAGCCCGCATGTACACACCCTCTGTCTTTGTTCAGCACGCGTTCGCACGCGTGTTGTTTGAGTAACAGTCGCATGCTTGTATAGGATACTTTTTGTTAAGGGTAAGGAAGTCATCCTTTCCCTTTATAAGAATTATTCCTCTCAGGTGTTTGAATCTCTGTTTGAACAGTCAGTAGCTTAGGATTAATTTTACCCTTACCTTGCTTTTTCTCATTTAAAACGTTGTCAGAAAAATAAAAAATTTACGGTTTTTAGACAAGTGTGAGTGTCATTGTTTTTACAATTGCTATTGTGTGATTTTTTAATCTGATTCTTTGCAATCTGTGATTTAGGCCAGAATTGTTTTTCTTGGTTTTTTGCTTGTCGGTATTTTTCCTTTCTTGCTTTATTAACACTTAAATAAAATAAAATAAATCTCTTTTCATTTTCTTCTTTGGTTGAAGAGTGTGTTTCTGCATCATTAGCTAGGGAAAATTCTTTTATTTCATAAGTTTTTGCAGTTCACTTAGATCATAAGTAGCTCATAATCGAGTGAAATTCCTTTGAGTTTGTTGTCTAAAATCTTAGAAAAGAATTAAAAATACTTTTTGAAAAGTTGTCAAAATTTTGCATTCAGTAAAAGTTTTGTTTCCAGCTTTTTTATTCATTTTTTGCTTTCGTCTTCTACACATCAACAGTTTCACCCTCATATCCCTTGACGTAAGACAAATCCATAAAAGTAACGCTAAATTTAAAATCTACTAGACTTTTATGTTTGTAGGGTTCACAAACTAGTTCAGGACTAGGGCTTTGGATTAGGTTGGAGAGGAAACTCTTCAAGGCCATTTAAAATCAAACATTGGATTCTGAGATAGGGAGTGTCTAAGTCTAGTTTCATGGAAGTTATCTAGGACCCCCCTCTAACACAGGGGATAAACATGAGGTCGCGTGTGGAAAGGTAGCGGATATAACCCCTCCAAAGCCGAACCAATCGTAGTGGATAACAAATATAGAAGGCTTGTTTTGGGATTTCGTCGTTTGCATTTGCCACGGGGCTTCGTGGGTATCGAATCTGTTTGAGGTCCTCGATTGTCGTCTAGACCATTTTCTCATGATACCCTTGACAGGTTTCGGGCTCGATACCCTGCTCATTGTGGTCTACCCGACTTTCGACTGTACCCACCTGGTGACTGTTCGCGTGATGGCAACCTAGTTGCCAATCTTTGTTAGGGACATACACAGGTGACTGCAAGGGTATACCATGGTACCTAGAATAGACATCGGGCCATGCTTTGCAGATTATACCCAGAGGGTCCTTCCGTGTTTGAGTTTCACTTACACCGGTAAGTTTCTCTAGTGTTGGCTGTTGTAATTGTTCTTCCAATTAATTTAGTGTTTGTTTGTCTTATCTTCTAGGGACTTTTTTCTTAGTGTCTGTTACTTTTGAGCATTTAGACTACCTTAGAGTGTCTTGGATCTTCTCAAATAGTGGAGGATCCTGAGCTCCATCAGTCATGAAGGCTTCTTCGCCTACCTCCGGTTACACTGGAGCCACCCCCTCCACCATTAAGGCGGAAGCTAGACCAACAAGGGTCTTTTGAAGCGACCGGGTTACAAACCATTTTTCCTGCACAACCCCCGGAGGAATCGACCATTTTGTACCTTGAAGAAACCACTCTTGGCTTGGTTGAAACCCCAACCATTGATTTCTTGGCACCTTTTATTGTACCAATTCAATTTCACGAGCGCCAAATAGTGTCGCACACAGCAATAGAAACAAATGTTGTTACTCCTTCTGGGAATTCTTCAATTCCCACCACAGTTGTCACCACAGGAGAGCTGTCATCTCTTAACCTACCATCATCGGTCTAAGTCACCATGGTATCAACCGCAACTACTTCGCACAGTGGTCCAAACCCGTCTTTGGTGGCGGCCACAGCCCCTTTCACACCTAGTGTGATAGGCCCTTCGTTCTCATATAATATGCCTAGTTCGGGTACAAGTCATGTACTTTCCTACTCCACTTTACAGACTTTGGGACTGGGGGCAGGGAGCTCTAGCGCTCCTCTGCAAGGTCACATGGGGGGCACTCATGTCCCTTTTAACACTTTTCCTTATGGAGGAGGTCATATCCCTCCTTCGTCCCCTTCACTCGGTGTCTCACATCAGCAATCCGTCGGGAAACCTACACACAATAGTTTATTTGGAGCGGGGAGTCAAGGACCACCTTCGCATAGTATGTCGGTAGGTTCAACATCATTTTCTTGGAACGAAACGTTTGGTAACAACACCTTCTCGTTAGTTTCTTTCTCGACTGGGGGAAACCCCATTTTTGGACAATCTACTCCTGGGCAGGGTATTATTCCTGCACAGGGGGCAAACCTAGCAGGACCTTGGAATTCAGGGCAAGGATCTGTTCCCTCCTCCAGAATGTCGATCTGGGGTAATTCTTTCCACAATCGATGGAACCCCAGACAAACTACTATGCCTATCCCCACGGGACCGGCATGGGGTAATCCTTCCCAAAGTCCTTCGAATACAATGCATGCCCAACAATCTATGTCCTATTTGGGAAATCAGTCGATGATGTCTCCACATATGAAAAATCCTTGCGTTGGCCAGGGTCATGGTTTTTACCAGAATCCGGGCCAGCAGCCAAATTTTTCTTGGCAACCTAGTGCCAGTCAAACTCCAAGTCCCTTTTTCCAAGGTTATCAGTAGCAACCCAAACTACCATTCCTGGTAACTTTACACTTGCCAGATTTGACAAGGTTGTTGAATGACCCTATTTGTCATGATCCGCATTGGCCTCATATGTCGATGAAGTTGCCTTTGGACATTCCAAAGTTCGAAGCCAAGCCTAATGAAGATCCAAGAGATCATGTGACTACCTTTCATCTATGGTGCTCATCTAACTCATTGAAGGATGACTCTGTACAATTGTGATTGTTTCAACGTACTCTCATTGAGAGTGCCACGAAATGGTACATTGAGCTCGATAGCTCAAGATACTCTTCTTTTGGCGAACTGGCGATGGCTTTCCTTAACCATTTCTAGTTACTTGTGAGATACGACATTGGCACAGAGCTGCTCGCTAATTTCAAACAGACAACAGCGGACCATATCTCTGATCACATCCGAGAATGGAGACGTCGAAAGAGTTTAATTAAGGTACCAGTTCCACCAACATTCTTGCTTGAGTGGTTCATTAAGTCTTTGGTCCCATAGTTATCCAAAGACGTTGCGACGTCAGGAGTTTTCTCTGAAGAAGATGCCATCATGAGGGCTCAATAGTTTGAGCTCATCTATTCTTAGTCCGGTTTATTATAAAACATCTTGCCAGATGTGCCACATTCAATACTGGATAAAACTAGACAGAGAGTTGGACCGCATGCCAATGGTATTGTCGGTTCAGCACAAACCAAGCCCGCTGAGAAATTGACAAAGCAGTTGCAACAGTTATCCATACAACACACAGCGGCCAGCCAAACTACTTCTTTGGTTGCTCCCCCTACCCAAACTTCGGAGGTACACACAGTGCAATCGACTAACCCAAAGTCCACCCAGCAGCCTGAAGGGAAGAAAAAACAATGAAATAAGGGTAAGGGGGATAAAAAAACCCAACAATAATGCTGGCGGGGACAACACTGAAAAACGGAAGGTGAGGTATCCTTGCAACTTGTGCATGGAAGACCACCCGACCCATCTATGTCCTCAACTTGCAGAGACCCAAAAATTCGTCACGCAGCAACAACAAGTGGTGTTGACAAACCCATTTCAACATGGGAAAAATCTAACTCAAGCCTCTGCAAGCACGGAAGGGGGAAGCCAAGAAAACTGCCTGCCTCCGAACAACCCCTCATCCGCAAACGTATATATGGTTAGGGGTGATGCTTTCATATCGACTAGAGCGCACGATTATAGTAAACCAAGTTCTTCTGAGAAGGGTAAATAAGTTGACCTTCCATCTCTTCCTCTATAGATTGAGAAGACGTTGGGAGAAACAATGACACGCATTCCAAAAGGTGCATTTAAAAAAGCTTCTCATAACCCAAATGCAAGGGCCGCCCAGAACTACTCTGTGGTGGAGGATTTATCACAAACCCCTTATGCGATGTCAGCTTTGGAGGTCCTTCAAAGATACCTTGCTCAGAGGAAATCCTTGTTAACCACTTTGGGCTCTACTAAGACTTGTAATCCGGGTACCATCATGTTAGATACAACCAACTTAAAACCTCGTCTACCTTACCACGTAGAGTTTCAGATAGTAGTGGCTCACCCCACGAAAAATTTTACACGGAATATCTTTCGCACGGTGGTCGACGAGGGTGCCTCGACATGCGTTATGTCGTTGGCATGTTGGAAGGCCATTGGCCAAATCGTTTTGTCTCCATCACCTACTCTCCTCACTACTTTCGACGGTCATTCGTTCCGACCACATGGCATCGTTCCTTCTTTCCCCGTGCAGTTAGGCAGGAAGACCATGTGTGTCGAAGTAGAGGTAGTCGATGCTCCCCTCGACTATAACCTCTTGTTAGGATGGAGTTGAACTTACGCTATGCAAGCTGTGGTTTCTACAGTTTTTCGGGTCTTGTTGTTTCCACACGAGGGTCGGATAGTGACCATCGATCAATTGTCTTTCTCCAGACCTGACCCAACTTTGGGGGCATCCACGGTCCCGATGATTGATAATCCTCAACCAGGTGTCATCAAAGTAGGAGTTGGTTTGTGCCCATATTTGATGGGTACCTTCAATTACCCACCTCCGCAGGGAAATATCAAATTTATATCTAATCACCATAAGGTCGAGATTTTTCAAGTTTCGTCATTCTGCACGACTTACTTCGAGGATCCATGGATTCTTCCTTCCCCATCAGCCACGATGGATGAGACAGGGCACCTAGGCATGTCCATGCCCTTGTCTGTTGTTGAAGTAGCGTACTCTTTAGTCTAGCAAGCTTCAGCTAACACTGATCCGACTCCTGCACAAGAGTTAGATCCACTTCTAGAGCCTGTTTGGGCTCAGGGTTCTCTCGCTAACGTCGATTCGTTAGACTTAGTATTGCCTTCTGATGAAGCAGTAATCAAAGCAATGACTAGTCCGGACAAACCTTGGGAAGATCTTCATCACAGATCATATTTTCTCCCAGATTTAAACTAAATCGAAGCAGGAGAATTCACCATGACCATGACGGGAGATCAACCATGTCCTATTCATCTCTTATCTACACATGAAATTTATGCTGAGGGAAATATGGCAACTATCGCTGAAACTATACCAATCAACATCTCTCGAAACCCTGGCGTCGTGGAGAACGTCTTCGTCAGAGCGGATTGCTCCCCTGAATAGATTCAAATCTACATGGATCCGTTCAAGGAATTTCGTGACATTTTTGCCTGGTCTTATGAGGAAATGCCAGGTATTGATCCAAAAATAGTTGAACATGAAATCACAATGTATCCTTATGCCAAGATTGTTCGATAGAAGCTTCTTCTAGTTAATCCCAAGAAAGCAGCAGCCATCAAGATTGAGGTTGAGAAATTTCTAAAGGCAGGTTTTATCTATCCTATCCATTTGACTCAATGGGTGTCAAATCTTATGTCGGTCTATAAAAACAAGGCATGATTCGTGTATGTACAGATTTCTGTGATTTGAACAAGGCATGTCCCAAAGATAATTTTCCAACACCATTCATTGACCAGATCATTGATGAATGTGCTGGTTGTGAAGCCTTTTCTTTCATGGACAGTTTTTCGGGATATAATCAAATCCAAATCAAACCCGAAGACCAACACAAAACGGAATTCATTTGTCCGTGGGGTACATTTGCATATTGTAAGATGCCTTTTGGTCTTAAAAATGTTGGAGCCACATTCCAGCGGGCCATGTCTTTTTCCTTTCACGATCTCAAGCATATAGTTGAGGCCTATCTAGATGATTTAGCATCATGATCTCGCAAGAGAACAGATCATCCCACACACCTTAGACTAATCTTCGAACGCTGTCGCTACTTTAGGATTCGCTTGAACCCAAAAAAGTGCAGCTTCTACGTAACGTCGGGACATTTGTTAGGTTTCATCGTATCAACAACAGGGATCATGGTCGATCCTCTCAAGGTGGAGGCAATAATCTAGTTGCCCCCCCCATGCACAATTATTCAACTTCAGAGTCTACAAGGCAAGGCGAACTTTTTACGACACTCCATCGCAAACTATGCTGAAATCACCAAGGGATTTATGCGCCTACTGAAGAAAGACGTTCATTTTTACTGGGACGAAGTCGCTCAACGCTCTTTCAACGCATTAAAACACACCCTCACAACTGCGCCTCTGCTACGGCCACCTAACTATAATAAAGATTTCTTATTATATCTGGTTGCTGCAGAGTCAACCATTGGCATGGTTTTAGTTCAGGAAGATGATTCATTCTCAGAATACGTGATCTATTACCTGAGTTGCGGCCTCGTAGGACCGGAACTCAATTATTCTCATATCGAAAAACTTGTGTTGGCAGCAGTTCATGATGTTCAACGATTCCATCATTATTTTTTGTTTCGCAATACCACCGTCATTGTTGTCATGAATCCATTCCAGTACATGTTGACACGACGGGTTATAGGTGGAAAAATCAGTAGATGGACAGTCATCCTCCATGAATTTGACTTAGACTTCGTTTTAGCAAAGTCCAAAAATTCATTGGTCTTCGCAGAGCTTATTTCGGAACTTCCAGTTGAGTCAGGTGACGTTATGCCTGAAGAATCGCCTATCCGGGGAGATATGTTTTTGATCACATCTTCATATCCTTAGCATGGAGATATACTTATCTATCTCCAGATTTTGAAGTGCCCCACTTCTGCTTCTCATGACGAGCGTCGGCGTATACGCCATCAGGCTAAGAATTATCTCATACTTGATGATACATTGTATCGGAGAGGTGTAGACTGCATCTTAAGTCGATGTCTCACACATGAGGAGGCAGTTAGCATGCTCAACAATTTCCATACCGAAGCTTGTGGTGGTCATTTGTCTGGGTTGGCAACAGCCCAAAAGATTCTACGAGCAGGTTACTTATGGCCGACACTTATCAAAGATTGTATAGAAATGGTTAAGAAGTGCCATCCATGCCAAATCTTCTCTCGGAAGATGAGGGCACGCCCCGCTCCTATGTTTCCTTTCATCACAGTTGGTCCCTTCACCAAGTGGGGGATTGATTAATCTACTTGCAACCCCCCATCAGCAAGGGGGCACTGCTATATCATCGTAGATGTAGACTACTTCACTAAGTGGGTCGAAGCTATGCTAACGTTTAAAGATGATGGAGAGACTGCAGCTCTCTTTTTATTCAACCAGATCATAGCAAGGTTCAGCGTCTCGAGAGAGATTGTTACTGACCATGGAAGTCACTTTCAAAACCAAATGATGACCGAATTAACATCAAATCTTCGGTTACGACAAGAGCATTCATCACCCTACTACCCCCAAGCCAATGGGTAGGTTGAAGCTGTAAAAAAAACTCTTAAGACTATTCTACAGTGAAATATCAACTCAGCCAAGTCAAATTGGCATTTGATGTTATACTCGGCATTATGGGCTTACCGAACATCTGTTAAGACTGCAACTGGTTTCTCACCTTTTCAACTCGTTTATGGGCTGGAGGCAGTCTTTCCCATCGAATATCAGATCCCATCTCTAAAATTGGAAGTACAATTATTTCCAAACACTTCTCCACTTGAAGAACGGTTAGTACACATTGAGCAGCTCAATGAGCAGCGTCGTGATGCGACCCTGGCCAACGAGGCTCACAAACATAAGGTCAAGTGTCAGTATGATAGGTCCATAGTCCTCGGATTTTCTCTGAAGGCAACCTTGTCCTGGTCTATGACCAAGATAAGGACCCCCTGGGGGCAGAAAAATTCAAACCCATGTGGTTCGGACCATTCATCATAAAAGAGGTATTAAAAAAGGGCGCTTATCGTTTGGTTGATTTTGAAGGGAATGCTTTGACGGAGCCTAGAAATGGGCTCTACCTCAAGAAGTATTACTCATAGGCAGGTCACTGTGGGTAACTTTTTGTAACATATGTATAGTCTTTATACTATTACTTTTTAATTTCTTTTAAGTGTTATGGACGTGTCATTGATGTTATCTTTCGTCAATATGGCAGATGTCAAGTGATTTCGAGGTGTTCGTTGGGTATGCAGACGGTGCTAGTCGGCACACTTGAAGGCTTGCCTCTGCAGCTTGGGTAATCTTTACACCTTAGGGCCAGTTGTTATCTTCCGGAGGCATATGCTTAGGTGACACCACAAATAATGTCACCGAGTATAGTGCAGTTAATGAATTGTTTTGTGACGCCTTGTCATTGGGTATCTCTCATCTCCGGGTCTATATCAATGCTCAACTGGTTGTGTCACAGCTAAACAGAGTATACCAGGTTCATGATCCAACTTTACACCGACGACTCCTTAGGGTACGTCTCTTAGAACGAAACTTTGATTATATTACATATTTTCATGTTCCTAGGAGATTAAACCAAATTACAGATACGCTAGCTAATCAAATTTTAGATTGGCATCTTGCACACATATGAAAGAACATTGACATAAGCATGTAAATACATTTTTGCACACGTGATCCATAAGACACAAAATATCAAAAAACCATATATAACATCATAAAATAACCAAAGTACATAGATGGACGCAAGCGCCTCAAAAATAGGACTAATAACGAGTCACAGGGCTTATGCCCTCAAAAAATATATACAAGAAGTGCTCGTGGCACGTAAAAAAGTTTAAATAGGTTCAGGGCCTATGGGCCCTGTTATAATAGTCCACAGCATGGGCTAAACTCCTAAACAATTGGACCCACGTTCGAGGTGCCCCCACTACATGAGGCTGCATGGATGGCGGCATGTCCTCTATCTCTGCCATCGGGACTGTGCAAGTGAGTGCAGTGAAGTTCTGCTCAACTCGTCTAAGGACCCTCTCAACCTCCCTGGCTGGGAGGTTCCCTGCTACTGATGGTCCCCCGGCGGTAGCTGCGGCTTCTGGCTGAGGAAGACGCTTGTTCCATGCATAATCAGCAGGTCGCACGGGTCCCACATCTGCATGCAGCAAATGTATACCCATAAAATACTCTGGCATATAAAAAAAATGATATATATAACAAAAATGACATAAAAATTACATATGCAAACAAAAAAAAACTACAAAGGTGGAGACTTACCCATCTCCCCTCGCTCCTCACTAGGAGGCACGGGTATCTCAGGATCTCTCAAAAAATATATCCATGCATATGGGTAATCCTCGATCACGGGGATCTATCATGATAGCCATGAAAAGAAGCCATCATCAAAGGACTCATTGGTCCTTCCACCACCCTATTGCGGAAGTAATACTGCCCATCTACATACTGCAGGAAAAGAGGCATGATGTCCTCGTACCACTTCCTGAGGACTAAAGCTCGGAACTCTCTCAAAGAAGAATGAACACAAAATCATCCCAAACCCAAAGTTCCTCTGTGTCCACTGTCGGAAATCTGTCAATTGCCTCTTCATACACTCAAGTAGTGTGGTACTCCAGTCAAAAATCTGTGCATTCAAGCACTGGATAGCATAGTTCATCTGTGCGCGAGATGCCTAATGCAAGGCCACTGAACCGGTAATCTGCCTAATAAGAAACAATATCACTTGCAGCAATAGGTTAGTAATCTTACTTATGGGCACCTGGGAGCTCACATGGTTTGTCCCAGCCTCACAGTGCTCGATGATCAGTTCCGCTATGTTATGCGGTCCCGCAGGAAATGTCCTGAAATTGACTGGTTCCCCTCTCCTTGAGAGGCCAGTCAAAAAGTAGATATCCTCGGTGGTGGGCACCAGTGATTGCCCCTCTAGCATGAAGGCCTCTGCATCAAGGCTCCAGTAGTCAATCAAGGCATTCAGTAGCCTTGGTTGTGCTCGCATAAATGGACACAAGAATAACTTCAGTAAACCACATTGCATCAACACGACCACGATGTTCGGATCTCCTGCAACCAACTCACTGATTTCTTCATGCTCCCTTTCCCTCCACTGGACATACATCCTGCCAACACAATAAAGTTCAGGAGGGTCAGTGCTTTCTCTTTAGTTCTTTTTTGTTATAAAAGGGGGGTCCACGCGAGCTGTAGAGGTGACAGTCACGTGTACACACGGGCATACTTTACTCTGCCCAAGTGTACATGCGGCCTGTCCAGAGACAGCCTGCGTGTACCTAGGGCTGACCTTTTAAAGGTCAACACCCACCCAAAAAATGAAAGCAAATGCAAAATTGAAGAATTGAATAGCTAGATAGGGGATTTTGTACTTACTTGGTCCAAGCGGAAGTTCGTTTCGTCCACTGTAGCTCCTAGAATCACCATTTTTAGCAAAGGGGGTCTTTTGGCTCCAGAGTCAATTTCCAAATCAGCAATGGTGATAATGAGCTGCCAGCTTCTATTTATAGACTTTTTGGCCTCTTTTTGTCACTTTTTTGGCCTCCCTTATCAGTTTCT
>ML779851.1:351308-377459 GCA_009831015.1 Picea engelmannii
AAAAAAAAAAAATGCTCAAAGATTTCTAGACTGCTCTATTTCTACTTTATATCTATAGAATATGCCATAGAATCATGCTATAGAGTTTTGTTCCAACTCTGGTTACATATCGGTAGCTCTTGTCACAAATATGTTACACATCAATTTCAGTGTAGAAACTATTACTTGATATTTTTCTACAAATTCTATTTCTACTGCAACTTAAAGGATTTCTATTTGGAAAACATTTTATGTTTCAGCTTATAAACTAAAGATTTGATTTACAAAAATTTCATCACCTGTTGGAATACTGAGGGGGGGGTGAATCAGTATGATCACTTTTACCACTTTTAACCACAATATATAAACTTCAACTTAATCAATAGTATATCATCAGTGTATCATGAGCACATAAACATAAGAAACATCACATCAAGTACACAATACACCAGAATTTACGTGGAAACCCAAACAAGAGAAAACCACATAATTCTTTCTTAAATATCAAATAATACATTCATTGGAAGCACCAAATTCCCAATTCTCCAGCTACAACTAGAAAGAGGCTATGACTCCCTATTTCCAGGATCCAACTTGAAGGAAGCTACAACTCCCTAAATTCTTCGGCTCCAACCAAAAGGAGACTACAACCCCTTAATCCTCAGGCTCAAACTTGAAGGAATATCCAACTCCCTTTGTTCTCTGAAACCAACCGAAAAGAGGCTACAACCCCCTCTCCTCCCCCTATCCTTCCACCCTGAAATATAAGTGTAGACCAACATATCACTACCACAATCATTTCCACTGTCACATCAACTTTTAACCTCTCAACCTATCATTGTCATTGTTAACCTGTCATTGTATCCAACCTGTCACTATCACTGATACTCAACCAAATCATCTCACATGGATCATATACCAAGGACATCTCTCAACTAGATGTCCAACATCACCAACACATGTCTCTACCAAGCATGTACCAAAATATCAACCTGTACCATACCAAACATCAATTGTGTGCCACAACATGTACCACAACAAGTGCATCAACCATGCACCATAACCTGTATCATATGCCTCAACCATAAACCATGTACATCAACACCATACCAAGTACCAATCATGTACCATAACATGTATCAACCATGTACATCAACAATATACATCAACACATGTACCATACCATGTACCAACAATGTATCTCAACCATATACCATATCACTCAATCATGCCATACACCAAGTACCATAGGATATATCAAGAAAGTACCATCAATGGTGTACCTCAACCAAGTACCAACATCACCAAGAAATGTCTCTCATACATATGTTGTCATATACCAAGTGCAATTCTCAACAAGGTATCAATATCAATGACAACCATGTGCCAAAGCGTCAAGAGTATACCAATAATAATCCTCAATCATGTACCATAGCATCATCACCTTGTAACCAAACCAGATACCAAGATACCAATACAACCAAGATGTGTTAATACTCAATGTACCATACCACTATCACCATGATGTATCGTGCATCAACAAGACATGCCTCTCAAGCATGTACCATACCATCACCAAGCATAAGATATAATCACATAAGCATACATGTGACATGTAGCCTACCTGTTGTACTATAACACTGGCCTCTAACTCTTCCAACAGCCTCTAGCAGCCTAGTACCAACATTTCCCAATTATGTCTTTTACTCGTGGGACAAAGACTACCTGTCATGCGGGATCTCACGTAACTTTCCATAGGCAACCCGCGGGGGTGCCTCATGAGACACCCTATGCCTGACCCGCAAGGGCCAACTAAATTAGTGTTTTACAGAAACCCTATCACTCTGGAGCTCCAAAACTTTCTATCTTTCCTTGCACTTTCTCCATTGCCTCAGACTTACCATCAGATTCACCAATAGACAAAAATACTAGACCATAACATTCTCACAAGATAGATATTCAATGCAAGTGTGTGTGTCCTTATGAGAGACTCGTTGARTTGTTTATATACTTTTTCATAGTAACCTATTTCGTTAATCTTAGGGCTTCTAGTACTTTCTTTTCATAACAACTTTACTCATTCATTAATTGACTTGTAACCAATGAAGGACTTCTTGACCATTCTTCGGGGCTTCCAAATTCACAAGGCCATATCTCCCTAACTGTGAGGAACTATATTGCATACCATATATCACTAGAAATGGAAAGACAAGGACTATCCATCTATGAATGTCTCACCTGCATTTACACTTTATTTCATGTCCATATTCCTCAACCAACTTTGGGTACCATAACCACACCTCCAGTGCTTCATGTAGACTTCATCAAATGCACCCAACACATCTATTGACATCAACCACTCCATCAATGAAAACTAAATCACCATCAATATCAATAACATTTCTAGGGATTCTGAACTTCTACAAGGGTTGACATCAATGAAAACCAACTTTCCAAACCAACTATCCAACAAACTCCCCCTTTGGCATTGATGGAAACACTAATACTCATGCTCCCTCTATGACCATTTATCCTCATCAATGTTTCTCACTCTCCCCCTTTGACATCAATGAAAAAGGGTCTCTCTCATAGGGGATTCTCCCCCCTATCTTCATGGTTATGTTCTTTCTCTCTGTTTCCATGCCTTTATTCTTTCTCTTCTCTTTTGACATCATGGGGAAAAGGATAACTCCCCTTGTCGATATGTCTCCCCCTGTCTGCATGCTATTGATTCTTCCTTTATGAATCTCTTTCTCTAATGATTTATTTTCCCTTGACTTCTCTACAAGATGTTGTGTAGATCAATGTAGGGCTACCTGTAAGTGTTTATTTTCCTCTCTTCTAGTGCTTGCTAATTTTCCATTGGTGCTTCCTCTTGCAACTCTCTAACATATATAAAAATCATTCATTACTCAATTTCATCATTCACTTGTCATGTTTATTTGACCATATTTTTCAATGATTTTCTTTTGATGATTTATCTTTTTCTTAGTATTTCTCTTTCCCTATTGTGTTGTGCCTTTTATTGTTTGCCTTTATGTGACCAACCGATTACAACTGATTATGCATTGCTATGTATCTTCTATGACCCATGTTATATGTACCTGCTAAGTATCCATCTTTGTGCATAACTACTATGCATATTCTCTCACCCATGTTTTATGTACCTACTAATTATCCATCTCTTGTCCATATGTCGTTAACCATTCATAAATTTGTTACTCAACTATCCACAATGCTGACCCATCTGTCACTCTATACTTATGTTATCTGGATGCTCTGAATCTGTCTCTGCAAACACTTCAAACTGCTTGAAGGATGGTTCTCTAATCTATAGTATCCACTGCACTGACTCCCCCTATTCAATATTCATATTTATTGGGAGTCTCCAAGCTGGATGGCTAATAAAATTACCCACTCTGATGTGGAGTAATCTTCCTCTTCATATGTAGATTCATCGTCTTCCTGTATTATGACATTCTTTCCATTTTCTTACTGAATTATGACATTTTCCTCTTTGCTTGTAAATTCATCATGATCTTTTGCTACTGCAAATCCTATGAGTACGATTCCTTGGACCTATTCTTCATTTACCTCCTCTTATTTTTTTTCTCTTATTCTCCAAGCCCTCTCATATATGTCATCAATTTTTTCTTTCATGGGAGGCCCTATCACGCTTCTAGAATTTCTATATATGTGCCCATAGTTATGGCATTTGTAAAATTCAATATTATGTGGAGCCACATAAGCATTTATTTATCGATCATTTCTTTCATAAGCCCTGCAATCTACAACTTTATGTCCAAAGTTAGTACAAATAAAACAATGACCATAAAATAAAATTACATACCATGGAGTGAATGATATTGTTTGTGGTGTAGTCCTTTTGAGTTCCTGCCTTGGTTAATCAATATATTCTCTTTGGTTGTTTCTTTCACAATTATTGAAGATTCTTTGCTACCTAAATGTAGAAGGTCTTTTGTATTCATTCATTTTTTATTTGTGTTGACAATCATTCCTTCCTTTAAGAACTTCTGCATAACTCTCCTGTTCTATTTATTTTGTCATGGAGCTTGAACCTTCCTCAAAATGAACATTCTTATATCTTAGTCCATATTTGTCATTGTATGGCCTTTGACTATTGAGAATTTTTTATAACACCTGAGAACACTTAAAGTTCTTGCTAAGCTTGTTAACTTCAACTCTCAATATCACGATTTATTTTTCAAGCTTCTCACACTCTTTTTCTTTCTTTATTATATGGATCTGCATTACTTCTTCCCTTTTCTTTCCTCATTCAAGCTAGGTTTTCAAGGAGATGATTTCTTTGTTTTTCTTCCTTTCTTTCCTCATTTCAATTAAAGAACTAATTAATTCTGCCTCAATATCCACTTCACCTTCTTTGTCGCTTTTCTTATTTTCCATAGCCATAAAGAGTACTCTTTTTGAGTCACTATCGATTTCGCCATCTTCATCAAATGAAGAATTTTCTTCTCTTGAGTATATATTTTTATTGAATACTTTCCTTTTATATTTTTCATTTCCCTTTTGATATTTATTTTCTTTGTTGGGATATTCCTCTTCATCACTATCTGAATTTTTAGCATAAGGACACTTATTTGCAAAATGACCAATTTTACCACAATTAAAACATTTTAAGGGACGCATACCTTTGTACTTTTTGATTCCTCTCTTCAACTTCCTTACGAAGTTGGATATTTATTCATCTTCGCATGAATCATCGCTACAGCTGCAACTTGGCTTTGACTCAGGATTTTTCTTATTCTTTATCATTTTGGATGTTTTAAAAGATGCTTCTTTCATGGACGGATTTTCCTGTACTATTCTCATTTCATAAGTTGTAAATATTCCATGTAGCTCATCCATGCTTATCGTACCCATATATGCTCTTTCTTCTAGTGATGAAATCTTAGGATCAAATCTCATTGGAAAAGATCTTGGTAACTTCTGAATAATTATATATTCATCAACTTCTTCTCCTAATCCTTTATTGTGTTCATTGTTTCATCAACTCGTAAAAGGTAGGTTGTAATGTTTTCATCTTCCTTCATTTTCAAAAGTTCAAATTGACCTCTGTAAGTTTGAATCTTGGCTTCCTTGACTTTGGCATCTCCTTCATAAATGTTCTAAAGTTTGTCCCAAATTTACATTGCAAAATCACAATGCATAAGCTTGACATATACTGAATCAACCAGACCATTCAGGATAACATTTTTATCCCTTGAATTTTTTTGACTGATTTTATTTCCATAGTTATCTATCGGGGTAGTGGTAGGCTCTTTGTATCCGTCTACTATTGATTTCCAAACATCAAATCCTTGTGCTTGTACATATGTATTTATTATTTTGGTCCATAAAGCATAGTTTTTTCCATCAAACTGTGGTATTCCATTCTTATACATAATGTTTCTTTCCATGATCTACCTTCCAGTGGTTAAATTGTTTCCTAAAGGAACTTACTCTGATACCAATTGTTGGAATACTGAGAGGGGGGTGAATCGGCATGAGCACGTTTACCACTTTTAACCACAATATATAAAATTCAACTTAATCAGCAGTATATCATTAGTATATCATCAATAAATCATCAGTGTATCATGAGCATATAAACATAAGAAGCATCACATCAACATCACATCAAGTAAACAGTACACCAGAATTTACGTGGAAACCTAATTGGGAGAAAAACACTGAATGCTTTCTTATATATAAAATAATACATTCATTGGAAGCACCAACTTCCCAATTCTCCAGCTAAAACTAGAAGGAGGCTACGACCACCTATTTCCAGGCTCCAACATGAAGGAAGCTACAAATACCTGAATTCTCTGGCTCCAACCATAAGGAGGCTACAACCCCCTAATTCTCAGTCTCCAACTTGAGGGAAGCTCCAACTCCCTATGTTATCTGGCACCAACCAGAAGGAGGCTACAACCCCCTTTCCTTACCTCGTCCTGTCGCCCTGAAATATAAGTGTTTTCCAAATTGTCACTACCATTGTCACATCAACCTGTAACCTATCAACCCGTCACTGTCACTGTCACTGTATCCAACCTAGCATTGTCACCTATACTCAACCAGATCCTCTCACATGGATCATATACCAAGGACATCTCTCAACTATATTTCCAACATCAGCAACACATTCCTCTACTAAGCATGTACCAAACCATCAACCTGTACCATACCAAAAATCAATTGTGTACTACAACAACTGCATCAACCATGCACCATAACCTGTATCATATGCGTCAACCATCAACCATGTACATCAACACCACACCAAGTACCAATCATGTACCATAACATGTATCAACCATGTACATCAACACATGTACCATACCATGTACCAACAATGTATCTCAACCATATACCATATCACTCAATCATGCCATACACCAAGTACCATAGGATATATCAATAAAGTACCATCAATGGTGTACCTCAACCAAGTACCAACATCACCAAGAGATATATCTCATACATATTTTATCATATACCAAGTGTAATTCTCAACAATGTATCAATATCAATGACAACCATACACCATGTGTCAATGCTTCAAGATCATAACAAGAATAGGCCTCAAACATGTACCATAGCATCATCACCATGTAACCAAACCAGATACCAAGATATCAATACAACCAATATGTATTACTACTCAATGTACCATACCACTATCACAGAGATATATGATGCATCAACAACACATTCCTCTCAAGCATGTACCATACCATCACCAAGCATAAGATATAATCACATAAGCATACATGTGACTTGTAGTTGACCTATTGTACTGTAACACTAACATCTAACCCTTCCAACATCCTTCAGCAACCTGGTACCAACATTTTCCAAATTTGTCATGTCCTCATGGGACAAAGACTACCTATCACATGGGGCCTCATGTGGCATGCCTTAGGCAACCAATGGGGGTGCCTCATGAGACACCATATGCTTGACATGTGAGGGCCAGCTAAATTAGGGTTTTACAGAAACCCTATCACTCTTCAGCTCCAAAATGTTCTCTCTTTCCTCACACTTTCTTTGTTTCCTCATACTTGTCGTCAAATTCACCAATAGACCAAAATACTAGACCATAACATTCTCACAAGATATATATTCAATGTAAGTGTGTGTGTCTTTATGAGAGACTCCTTGAGGTGTTTATATACTTTTTCAAAGTAACCCGTTTCTTTAATCTTAGGGACTCTAGTACTTTCTTGTCACAACAACTTTACCCATTCATTAAGTGACTTGTAACCAACTAGGGGATTCTTGACCATTCTTCGGGGCTTCCAACTTCACAAGGCCAAATCTCCCTAACTGTGAGGAGCCATGTGGCATACCACCTATCACCGAAAACAGAATGGCAAGGACTATCCATCTATGAATGTATCACCTACATTTACATTGTATTTCATTTCCATATTCCTCAATCAATTTTGGGTACCATAACCACACCTCTGGGGCTTCATGTAAACTTCATCAAATGCACCCAACACATCTACTAACATCAACCACTCCATCAATGAAAACTGAATCACCATCAATATCAACCATATATCTAGGGATTCTGGACTTCTCCAAGGGTTGACATCAATGATAGACAACTATCCAACATCACCAAGGTAATAAAACAGTAGTTCTTTTGTCAAAAAAATAAAAATAAAAAATCTTGTTGAATTATAGGAGTTTTCAATGTGGTTTTTACATTGAATACTACCTCACAAGTTCTGCATGAGTAAAGATAGGTAATGTATGACTCTATTTTAAATTTTAATATAATCTTGGAAATATCTTTTAATGGTTTCCTAAAAGGTTATTTATTTATTGTCTAATCTCATTCCATATCATAATCCCTCTTTGTCAAACAATAGGAGAAATGTTATGCAATTTCATATATTATTTGGCAATGTTCATTTGCCAAATCTATTTGTCATTCCACTATGGTTTACTCGTATGGTTTACTCGTACCTTTTGATATGTTACATATTCTACTTAAGTTATGAGAAAATCCATAGAATATCCACCATTTAACGACATGTGTCCCAAAAATTTGAAACTGTAGCCATTTAAAACCCAAAACAAAACTATGATTGCATTGCATTCATCACACCTATTTATTTCATTAAATCGTCATCAATCCTATCCAATTTGAATTAACCACATTGTGCTTCGAGTGCACATATTTTTTGATCTCATGGAACTCTTAGTTACTCCACTCTCAGTCACTATGATCTCCCAAGTCTCTATGCTCTCTTAGTTTCTTATTCTCTTGGTCTCTCAGGGAAATTTATCAAGCCATGGGGGGCATAAAAAATAACCAGAAACTAATCGATATTGGAATTATGATATAAAATGCTACAGTTATGGAATTTGTTTCCTAGTTTAATTGGATTTTTTATTCCAAAAGACTCCAAGGTTATGACCAGCAAGTTTCCCTCAAGTTTTCTCAAAAATTTTATGGCACCCACGCTCATGTTCAAGGATTGTCCATATCGGTTTCAAAGAATTCCATTTCACAAGATACATGTCTTCAACATATAGAGGAAAGGTGGTTTAAAAGTAGATAAATGTTGAAAAAATCCTAGCAGAAATTTGTTTCCATAAATTCACAAGTTCAAGATTGGAATAGAGGCATGCCAAGGGAACTCATCATTTCCCCATGGAAGGAGGTAGAAATTTTCTTTCAAAAATGTATAACATGTGAGGGATGTTTCAGTCTACTCTTCAACTATCATATAAGGTTGTTGTTACAAATCAAGGATCAAGAATATATCAACTTGCCTAATGTTTTATGGAAAATCCTCACCAAGATGGTCGTCATTGTGCATAGGGATAGAAATCCTAAAATAGGTTTATGCCATCATGGTATAATAAACTTGTTTATCACAAAATTAATGAAGAGTATCAGGTCATGGGATGCCTTCATAACATGAAATCTAGTTCAATATAACCCTAATGTCCCACAACAATTATCAGTCATAACTAGGGTTTCTAAACCAAGGTGATCAAGACATCAAATAACTTAGCCCTCAACTTCTCCTTCTTATTAAACTCAATATACACATCTTATTAATATAATTAAATCCACAAATAAAATAGGAATCATTTCTATAGAAGATATATCTTCTATTGAAACAAAACAAGCATTGGTTGAAGAAACATTATAAGAATTTGTAGAGCAAGCCCTAGTTGAAGAAACAAATAAATTTTCTATGGACGCAATGGAAGAGTAATACTAGTCCACTCAATTTATAACAAAGGAAATAAACTTTATGAATCCCACCATTTAGTAAAAATAAAAATAGTTAAGATTTCCAAAATTCCAAAATTCTCCAAGCATTTGTGGCCAATAAAACCTACATATGCAAAATTAATTAGGGAAAATAAGAAATTGAAAGTGCAAAATTAAAAATTGAGGAAAATACTTCTTAAATATACATCCAAACATCAAGTTGCAACACCACAACTTATATAAATTCTCTTGGATGTTATTGATCAAGAAATTTCCCCTAATAAGACTTCAATCCCTAAGGGTGTGGAAGAAAATCTCGTGAGTGTTCGACAAATTTTCAATACGATATTGGATCATCACAAACACCTGTGCTTTCATCCTATTAAATTTTGATATTCACCATTGGAGGGAAAAACAAGAATTGTATGACTTGGGTATCATTCAGAAGAATACCAATCAGAAAGCCATTCAACAAATGCAAGAAAGTGGATTGATCAATATTTACTTCAAGAACATAAATGGAAGGAAAAACTAGAAGTAGTCAAAGAGCAAGAAGAACTTAGACAGCAAGAGGTACAAAGAGCCTATGTCTTGGAATTACAAGGAATATTTTGCAAACCACATTCTAGGATCTATTCTATATTCCTACATGAGCAATGGACTAATTTTATATTGCATAGATTAGCAGCAGGACAACTAAATGAGATATATGATCAACACAATTTTGTTGTCATTTATTCATCTTCCACACCACATGAGCATAATTTATTATGTGAACTATATCGGTTCATTTTCTTGTTATATACAGACTCTAGGTGGAAACCCAACCCATATGTTGGGGATGTACAACTAAGTGTTTTTTCATCATTTTTTTCAATCAAATCTATTGGAAACAAGAGTGGGACTTCCACAACAAAGTAGAGATGAGTTATAGTTTGATTTTCAGGGATGAATATCCACTGTTGATGATTATCATCAATGATCATAAAAAAAAATTGGATAATTATAGGAATACAACAGGGATGAGGAACAATCAAATATTGGCCATCACTAGTCATGAGGAGATAATTCATACATATGCCATTTAATCTTTATTGGCTACACATGAGATATGCAATCCTCTGCCACCTGTTTTAAAAAAATAAGATCCTACAGCTTGTCCATTATTCAACATTTCTTTGGAAATATCAGTGTATTATATGAATTCTCTAAAGAGAAATGGCACTAAGTGGATAGGGATGAGATTCCACTTTCCTCTTCTATAGTTCCCTACAAGAATATTCAAAACTGAATTTTAGTGGAATGAATATGAGGAAGTTGCTAACTGAGTACAAGTTGAGAAAAAATAGGTTATTTTGAAGACACTAATTTTTTTTTCATTTAGAATTAAATTGGAGTGACGTACATTCAGGAATCCCCGAGGAAGTTTTATTGGTTGCATAAGAGACATGCAACATCTTTAGTAAGGGGGAGATGACGAGGTCATGATTCAACATCTTTTTAACATATATCTACATATCTTATCCACCATTTTTACCTCTCATTCACCTACTTTTTCTCCATATTTATAATACTTTCATATCGATATGATGAGATCCATATTAGGAGTAATAAAGGTAATTTTTAGGATTCTTGTAAGGTTTTTCTAAACTATGGCTTAACTTAGAATATTTTTCATAAGTTTGCATAGATTTTTACCAATGTATGGACTAGCATTTTTCCACTTCAAGATCCATAAAGGTATTTTTGTAGTATTATTTCAGATGACAACATGAACCTCTAGATATACATGAGAAAGGATTTCATATATGTCATGCAACGTCCACACTAGCACAAGAATTGAAGACACTATGTGCATTCAAACATATTGAGGTTGTGGAAGCATCAATGTATAGTTAAAGTAGATCTGAAGATGTTGTGAATAGAGAGTACATGTTATATTTTGAGCTTTAAGATACACTTGGAGAATAAATGAAAATGCTACAATTTTGTAGAAACATATGTGCAGTTATCCTTGATGACTGAACTAGTGCATCAATACATTGTTTTAAAATATAAATTTATTGTTGACATTGTTAGCATAATAGTTATGATCATTTATAGTTTGATATTTTTTTTATGTATATATATAGGAGAATCACTCCTCATAAGACAATAAGATAGAATTCAGAAATGAAATAAAGGATTGACTATTTTACAATTTGAAATAGCTAAATTGAAATCATTTTGTTTGTGTTTGCCAAAAACCAAGTTAGTACTATAGGAACTATCATTATCCTATTCTAGAGGAGGAAGGGCCTACTCACTTGGCTTAGGTGTGTTGTTTTATTATTTATTATTCTTGTTTTCTTGCTTATAGATATAACCATGGTTCTGTGCAAATCAATTGTTTATATGTGAAAATCACTTCCTTTTTTGTAAGTATTTTTTGTAGAAATTGTTAAAAGTTTCATGTAGCATACAATTTTTTGATTTTGTATTCTTATTAGATTGGAAATTAATTTTGTGTGGTTCATCATTTTGTACTAAATATTTCATTTATTTGTTGTAGCTCACTGGTTTCCTTAGCTTACTAATTTGATTTAGTTATCTAGTTTCTTATAGTATATAGTTTCAAGTTTTAATTAGAATAAATTATGGTGTTCTAGAAAGTAAAGTGAATTTGATCAATTAGAGTAAATAATCAATCTTATTATTGCATATGTATTGCACAACATCTAATAAGCACACAAATCCCCAGGTTGATAATGAAATGAGCAAGTAGATTAGACCTCTGCTCAATAAAAGAAGAACATTTAATTTTCCTATCAAGGGCCTTCTTCCAAAAACTAGTAGCAACCATACAATCACAAAAAATGTCTTATACTTTCTATTTGTTCATAGAACCCACATCCTACTTTAAACAAATACAAATAAATTTTCTTGATTGATTGGTCAATTAATTCCATGAAAATAGCCATTTGAAACTAGATTGTCTCAGTTCTATGCCAAATAATACTAAACTTATGATCTAAAATCTTTTACCCATCAAGGATCTTCACAGAAAATCCATCTCATATTTTTAAGATACCAAAGATGCTCAAATTTACAATCCACGTTTTATACCATTCAAAAGAAAGATCCTCTAACCAAAGAATGAGGATCACCTTATGAGTTAAGTTCCTCCAAAAGTTTATTGTAACAAATCATCCCACAAATATGGAAAAAAATGAGAATTACAAAATAATTTATAAATTGAGTCTAGGCTCAAAAAATAGATTTAAAAATATAACTAAATTGTACCTCTGCCTCAAAATAACCTTGTAAAATATCAACCAATGGTGTAACATTCCCCATCCAAACCGAGGGACATTATGGTGTGGAATATGCATAAAAATGAAATTTATGCTAACTAATTTAATCCATTTACAGTTAACTCATTTCTTGTAGCTTTCAGATACGAATTAAAAAAAGATTTAGCTACTATATGTAACCATAAAATAGAAGCATCTACAACATGTTAATAATCAAGATGAAATGCAGATAAACAACTCATTACAACAACATGTAAATCATTCTCATTTATACAAAGTTCATGCACAGCAACAACACGTGTAAAAACTCAGCAACAAGATAAAACACGTATCTTTAAAAAAGAGTTGTTCAATCATATACATGGGATAGACATCCCACCCAAAAATAGACTTATTATTCCAAATATCAACATCCATACACCCCCGATATGAGGCTAGTAATCCACAAAAGAGGGTGGTCTCTCACGGTCCACTCACAGCTCATAGAACTCACAACCCAACTGATGTTCCCCTACATCTATCCTAATTTTCCACCAACTCTCTTCCTCTTTACCTATACAACCCAAGGAATGTACCCCTTCACTGATCTCATTCCCTTGGGCATCCCATTCATTTATCAGGGTCTCTTTGGCATAGGCAGCTGGGAACTCAAGAAAATTGTTGCTAGGAAAACTATCAGCAAACCAATAGCAAACACTTGTTTTTTTAGTGAAACTCAAACAAGATTTCACTCTTCAGGCTTGACAACCTGGCTCTTCAGTTTTCCAACTCCAATTTGCTCCAATTACGCTCCATCATTCTCTAGAATTCTCCCTCCATGGATACACTAGCTCCAATCTCTCTTTATTTCTCGCTCCCTTGCTCCCCATGCACAAAACTTGACTAGATAAAACTGTTGTACCAACCCATACGAATTTTCTCTCTTTGGATTGCCTTTCTTGAATCACACTATTCCCCAAGTTTATTTTACTCAACCACCATGTGCCCAATAACTTTGGGATGTGACCACTCACACATACCCTCTTACATGTTTTCAATGATTTGATTTGGGAACACTCAATCATAAATGGGAAGGTTCATATACAAATAGAAAATTTAGGAAAATGGGTTGAATTAATATACATGGGTAATTCCCCCCTTGTACCCCTCTTGGTCATTATCCTAGACACTCCCCCGTCTTGTGGATTAATCCAGCCCCCATCTCTTTTCCATGTCCTCCATGCACTATATCTACATAATCATTAATTAAATCGAGGATTATAGTGTGGATGTTACATTCCACCTCCCCTACAATTGTGTGACACCCTCAGTGCACTATATATATATATATATATATGCAAATTTACATCACAATACTTAGAAATAAAATTATGCAATGTAACAACTCCAACAACAAATCCAACCAAAATATCATGTTCCTCTCAACTCGTTGACCCAAGGAATGCATCATTCATTTATCAGTGATAACCTAAGGAATGAGTCGTTCTTTTATCAAGGTTCCTAGCGCAGTTGACTAGGAGTCTTGCATTATGTTTTCTTCAAAACTGTCAAAAATTTGTGGGTATTTTTCCAGCATGTTTTCTTCATGCTTCCATGTAGCATCTTCGGGACCGTAGTAGGTCCATTGAACTTTTACCAACCCTATGGCATTGTTTCTGATCAATTTGAATTTCTTATCCATAATGTGTACTCATTCCACCTGGAAATCCCCTTCGTGCTCCACCTAGATCACATTCCAATCAATTATGTGGTTAGGGTCAGACAAATATTTCTTTAACAATGACACATGAAATGCAATATGCACTCTCATGGATACAGGAAATGTTAGCATGTATGCAACTGGCCCTATCTTTTCTAATATTTCAAAAGGCTCACAATATCCCATTGCCATTTTCGGGAAACTTCCTAATGTTAGCGAGCTTCTCTTTTCCTTCACTTTCAAAAACACATGTTCTCCCCCTTTAAAATCTCTAAAAACTTTGTTCTTTTCTAGATAACTTTTCTTCCTATCCTGGGCAGCTTTTAAATTTTGTTTTGTGTTTGTCATCTGATATTCCATTTCTTTTAACAATTCTGGCCCAACAACTGCTATGTTTGTTGGATTATCCTAACTCATTGAGTGTTAAATTTTATGCCATACAATGCTTGAAACGGACTCATCTTCAATGAGGCCTGATACCCATTATTGTAGGAAAATTCAACTAAATGAATATAATCTTCCAACTTTGATGGTTCATCCATAACATACATTCTAAGCATGTCCTCAATTATTTTGTTAGTTCTTTATGTTTTCCCATCTGACTCTAGATGATATGGTGTACTAAGATTTAAATTTATTCCAAATCCCTTGAACAAACCCTTCCAAAAATCAGGAGTAAACTTTGGATCTCTATATGAAACTATTGCTTTAGGTACCCCATGTAGCCTAGCAACTTCTTTCATGTAGATATATGCAATATTTGTTGCCTTGTGTGTAGTCTTTACTGGAATAAAATGTCTTTCTTTAGTCAATTTATCCACCATCACCATGATGGAATCATGCTACTTCATTGTTCTGGGTAGATTTGTAATAAAATCAATTGTGACAACTTCCCACTTCCATTCTGGAATGGGATATGGTTGTATTAAACCCTATGGATGTCTATGCTTTGTCTTCACTTTTTGGCATTCTAGACATCTGGCTATGTAATTAGCCACTTCCTTCTTCATTCTCGGCCAAAAGTGTTGGCTTCTCACAGCTGCAATTGTCTTTTGATATCCTGGGTGTCTGGCATATGGAACATTATGAATCTCCTTCAGCACTGCATTTTTCAGTTCACTAGAATTGGACACGTATATTTTCCCTTGTACATGAGAATTCCATCCTCTTTTAGCTCATAATAATTAAATTTCTGCTGAAAATTACCTTGTTGTAATGCTTCTTTTATTTTCACATAGTGATTATCTAAATTTGTTGTTGCAATAATTTTTTCTTTCATATTTGTCCTATATATGTTGATAGTTGCAATATGCACTTCATGATATCTCATGTTGATTGCATCAGCCACTTGATTTTCCTTTCCCTTTATATGCTTAATTTCGAAGTCATATTCACTTAGAAATTCCATCAATTTAGTTTGTCTGACATTTAGTGTTGGTTGTCCAAACAAATGCTTCAAAATACAATGGTTTTTCCTTAGCTCGAATTTCTTACCCATAAGGTAATGCCTCCACATTTTCAATGCATGTACAATCATTGTTAACTCCAAGTCATGTGTAGCATAATTCCTCTAATGCTCTTTTAATTTTCTGGACTCATAGCATACAACATGGTCCCTTTGACTAAAAACTCCATCGAGTCCTTCCTTGAACGCATCATTGCATACAAAAAATATTCATTTGGATTTGTAATCTTCAAAATTGGTGCACTTGTCAATATTCCCTTCAACTATTGAAAACTATCTTCACACTTGGAAGTCCATTCAAATTTCACTCCCTTCTTTTGCAAGGAAGTGATTGGACTTGCAATCCTTGAGAACCCTTTTATGAATCTTTGGTAAGAACCAGCAACACCCATGAATGATCTGAACTATGTCACATTCTTTGGCATTGGTCATCCTCTAATGGCCTCTATCTTCTCAGGAACAACTTCTATCCCTGCTACTGATATTATATGCCCCAAGTAGTGAATATTCTTTTGATAAAATATGCACTTACTTAGCTTAGCATACAATCTATGATCTCTTAAAACTTGTAACACCATTCTTAAATGTTTCTCATGTTCCTCAATTGATTCAGAATAGATGAGTATATTATCTAATAACATAATAACAAACTTGTCTAGGTGCTCCATGAACACTCCATTCATCAGGAACATAAAAAAATTTGGGGAATTTGATAGCCCAAATGGCACTACCGTGAATTCATAATGTCCATATATTGTTCCGAATGATGTCTTGTTGATGTCTTCTTCCTTTATCCCTAATTTATTATAACTTGATCTCAAGTCAATATTCGAAAATATTCTCACACCTTTCAGTTGATCAAACAAATCATCAATTCTTGGAAAAGAATGCTTATTCATTATGGTAACCTTATTAAGCTTCCTGAAATCAATACATATCCTTAAGGTTCCATCCTTCTTCTTCAAAAAAAGAATCGGGTCTCCCCAAGGAGACACACTTGGGCGTACATACTCCTTCTTCAAAAGTTATTCAAGTTTCATCTGCAACTCTTTTAGTTATGGTGTTTTCGTTATGTAAGGTGTCTTAGACACTAGGGAAACTCCTGACACCAAATCAATAGAGAAATCAATGTCTCTCTTTGGTGGCAATCATGGGATTTCTATAAAAACATATTCAAATCCCTCAAGACCGGATGGTCTTCAATGCTTGCCACTTTTCCTTTGGTTTCCTCTTCCATATAGGCTGCAAACATCTGGCGTCCCTTCTTGAAGCTCTTATTTAATTACATAGATGAAATCTCTCTAACATTTGCATCTCTTGGAATTCCTTGAATCTTTCCTTGCCTCCTTTCCTCATCAAGACATGTTATTGTATTATTGTAACAGTCTAGGACAGCATGATGTTTTTCCAACCAATCCATGCCAATTATACAGTCATATGAACCCAATGGTATCATGTTTACATATACCTTTATGATAATTCAATTCATGTCTATTGTACAATCTTTAACCAACTCATTGATTTTCCTCTTAGCCCCTATGGCTAGTTGAACTAACCAATATTTCTTATGCTTACTTATTTGTAAGTGAAATATTTCAACAATGTTAGATTTATGTAACTATGAGTAACTCCAGAATCAATCAAAATTGTTATGGGTTGGTTTTCAATCTTACCTTCCACTTCGATCATGGGGGATTGATTATTTTCCTACTTGTTGTCCAAGGCTTCATAAATCATTTGCATGTTTCCTCCCATGTCTTTCATTGTTTCAGCCTCCTAAATGTTGTCTACATTCCTCATTATTTCTCCTTTTTGAGGGTCATCCCTATATAAGTTATTTACCTCACATCCCCAACTTTGAATAGGATGTTGCCTTAGCCTTTTCCCAAATGAATTTGCATTATTTTGCTCATTTTGGGTTGTCTGGCCTTGTTAATTTGCTTGGGATTTATTTCTGAAAAAGGGTGGCTTAAAACCTTTCTGCCTTTGATCATTTTTCCCTCTCATCTTGTCAGTCCAAGCCTTTTGGAAAACTACCCTTCCTTTCCTTTTCTCATAAAGGTGTCTTTCTCTCGTTATGGTTTCCTCCAAGGTCTTGGGGTTGTCATATTGAATCTTGTCACTATATAAGGAGGGTAACCCACTTAGAAATATTTGTATTTTTACCCTCTCATCTTTGATGAAGTCAACATACTTCAACAATTCAAAGAAACGCTTCTCATATTCCTCCATTGCCATGGTTCCCAACTTGAGTTCAAATAACTCTTTCTTCTTTCTCTCATAGTAATGTTCGAGAAATATTTCTCTTGGAAGTATCCTTTGAATTGCCTCCATGAGATCCTCTTCTCATTAAGTTTGTTGGCTTGCTTAAGCTAATCCAACCACATGGTTTCCTTTACTTGCAAGTGGTTGGTGGAAATTCTAGCTTCTAACCAGAAGGGGTAATCATGCAGCTGGAAATATTTCTTCATTTCCAAGAGCCAGGCCTCGACCTCTTCACCCTTTCGGTGTTCACCATTGAAATTAGATGGCTTGATTTTCCTGACTTCACCTTGAAATATGTTTGTCTCGTGCCTTATTCTTTTCCTTTGAACAAGATACACACTTGGGTTTCTCCCCGGCACTAAACTTGCATGAGTTCTTCTAGTGGATTGCCTTGGAGAATGATGGTACCTACTCATGCTTCTTGACTACCTATCATTTTTGTTGGATAATTGGTTTTCAATGATGTCAATGAGTAGTGGATTGATTTCAAGTGATGTGATGGGTTTATTTGGAGAAGTCTCCAAAGTGGTATCGTTATGGCATAGCTCTAAGCATGGCCCTCACGGGAAGATACTTTGAAGAATTCTACAAGAAACCCCTAAGTATGGTTAAGAATCTTGTAGTTGATCACGTAATCAGGTCATGAAGGACGGAGTAAATGAAGGTAACTCACTCATGGATGGATATTCCTCATCATGGTATTTTCGGTGATAGGTGGTATGCCACGTAGTTCCTCAAGGTCGAGGAGATAATCCCTCTTGAAGATGGAAGCCCCGAAGTATGGTTAAGAAGCCCCAAAGTATGGTGAAGAAACCCATAAATGATTGCAACAAGAAGTTATTAGTTGACCCCAAAATGAGGAAAAAGGGTAAATAAGTTGTAAACAAGAATTTTTTTGTCCCTAAAGTTAAGTAAATAAGTCACTTGGAAAATTATAAATACACATCAAGAACCTATCATTTGAATACACAAGTTTATTGAATATATGTCTAAGTGAGAAAGTGTTTGTTATCTGAGGTAACCAAGGAGATATGAGATGAATTTTAGAGGGAGTATGAAGTGAATAAGGGAGGATGAAGTCTTATGAGGATGTGTTCTAATATCCAGATATCCAATATTTTGCATGTGGCATGCTCTACAAGTTCGCTCTCTAGAATAAGCTAGAATTCAGCAAGGTCTGCCATTTTTTCTATAACTCCTTTTCTAGGATGCTCTAAGAAGTGAAACTTGGAGGAATTGCAGAGAAGATATTTAATAATATTGGGTACAAGTTGCATACCTTTATTCAATACATGTATGTAGTTATTCTTGTTGAAAGTTAGGGTTTATGACTACTCCAAAAAACTAGTCCTGTGAGACTAAGGTAAAGTTTGATGAAGATGTTATTCTCTTGTTGTTGAATTTGAGGAAGGTCTACAAGTATGTGATCACATATACCAGGTTTATTATAGAGTTATAGGTATGTTTATATGCATTTTTTTAGGGTTACATGTTGATGATGGTATGGTACATGGTTTAGAGGCATGTCTTGTTGATGGTTTTGGTATCCATGTGAGTGGATATAAGTATAGTTGGTTGATGGTGATATATCAGTGACAGAGATAGTGACAGAGACAGTGATAGGTTAGATGATTGGTTGATCATCAGTGACAGTGACAGTATCAGTGGTAGTGGTAGTGAGTCTACACTTATATTTCAGGGTGGCAGGACGGGGCAAGGATATGTGGTTGTAGCCACGTTTTGTTTGGTGTCAAAGAAATCAGGGGTTCGTAGCCTCCTTTTGGTTGGAGCCAAAGAATTCAAGGATTTGTAGTTTTCTTCAGGGTGAAGCCTGAGAATAGGGGGTTGTATCCTCCTTCCAGTTGCAACTGGAAAATTGGGAAGTTGGTTCTTCCAATGAATGTATTATTTTGACATATAATAAAAGCATTTGGTGGTTTTATCCCATTTGGGTTTCCACATGAATTTTGGTGTACTGTGAATTTGATGTGATATTGTTCATGTGATATTGCTTATGAGTATACTATTGATAATATATATTGAATGATAAAGATAAACTACTGAACATTGTTGAAGTATTCGGATTGTGGTTAAAATTAATAAACGTGTTCATACTAATTCACCCCCCCCCCTCTCAGTATTCCAACAATTGGAATCAGATTCAGCCCTTCGAGAAACAGTCTAACCACTGGAAGGAGATCATACAATACACTAAGATTGGAGCACCAGTATTTGACGATTAGAATTATGGATTCTAGAGTATAAGGATGTAAACCTTTTTACAAGCACAAGGATTTGATGTATGGAGAGCAGTAGTAGATGGATACAAAGCACTAGCCACTCCCCCAACAGAAAAGGATGGAAATAAAATCGAAGAAAACAAATCAAAGGCTAAAGGTATTATTCTAAACAGTCGTGTTAATTCAATGGTGATTATACAAAGTACATCTTGGATAAGCTTCAAAAGATTTATGAAGGAGATGTTAAACTCAAGGGAGCTAAACTACAAACCTTTAGATCTAAGTTCGAACAATTGAATATGAAGGAAGATGAAGACATTGTAGCCTACTTTCTGTGAGTTGATGAAATAGTGAATACTATTAAAGGTATGGGAGAAGAGATGAAGGAACTAGTCATCATTCAAAAGGTACTAAGTTCTCTACCTATGAGATTTGATCCAAATATTTAATCCCTAGAATAAATAATAGATCTAGACACCTTAAGCATGGACAAGCTACATGGAATACTTACTGCCTATCAAATGAGAATAGAAAAACAAAACACTGTCACAAAGGAAGCAACATTCAAAGCATCCAAGAAGACAAAGAAAAGGAGAAAGAAAAATCCAAAGTCAGATTGTAGTTGCAGTGATGATTCAGAGGAAGATGAAGAAATGGAAAACTTTGTAAGAAAGTTGCAAAGAGGAACTAGTAAATACAAAGGTATGCTTCCATTGAAATGTTTTAATTGTGGTGGTAAGTGTTATTTTGCTTCTAAATGTCCCCATAAAAATAAGGAAAGTAATGAAGAAGAAGACCCTAAGAATAAGGAAAGTGGTGAAGAAGAAGACCAAGGAAGATAGTTCCTCATCAAACGAGGATGAAGACAATGACAGTGATACAAAAAGAGCACTCTTCCAGAGATGATTTTAGGGGCTAAATTTCACAAATGGGCTAATTTTCCATGTTTTTTCCCAAAAAATGATTCACTAATTTCCACTTTTTCTAAAAATGATTCACCCAAATTCCATAGAATGAAATTGTTTTACCTTACAAATCGGCAAAAAATTATCGAAACTATATAAAATCCTTAAAAATTTGAATATTTTTACAAAACCATCGCCAAACATTTTACATTTTGCATATTAAGGACTAGTAATATTAGCCCAAGTTTCTACATTTTAATATAAATTTTCATCCTTAAAATCATCCCTGCACTCTTCATGGTAGTAGAAGATTCTGAAGAAGAAGGAGAAGTTGATCTCATAGAAAAATTGATCAGTTCCTTAGAAGAGTTAAGGAATGAAAGAAATACAGTCAAGTCACTTAAGGGAGAACTAAAGAGGAAAGAAGGTTCTTATAATTCCAACTCATAAGAGGTCGAGCAGATGATCACGAAGTTAAAATTGCAGGTAGAAGAAGACAAAATAATTAAACAAGCACTCAAAAATCAATTGGAAGAGAAGGACAAGATGATTGAAGGCTTGGAAGAAGAAATAGTCACTCTAAGAAAATATCTTCATATGAAGTACATGCAACATAATAGCACCAAAAAATTGGATGAGATCATTAGCAGTCAAAGTCCATACTATGACAAATTTTGACTACGATACAACCAAATTGAGAAAGGCTTGAGCTCAAAAACAACAGAACAAGAAGCAGAACAAAGAAGTTATGAAGAAATAGTCAGAGGCTTTCCTTAAAGGGAAGAAGGCAATAATATACAAGAAGAATATTACAGAGACACTGCACCACCTAGAAGATTCAAAATTCAAAATCCAGCAATGATAAATGAACAGACCTCAAGAAGAAGAAGGATTCAGAAGAGCAACACCATTCAGAAGATCTCGCACCCCTGATTATCAAACTCTTTTTCTTAGCTTATGTTTTTCATGCAATAACTTTGGGCACAAATTTGTGAATTGTAGAGCCAATATCAAGAGCAAAAGCAACTATGAAGGCTACACAAGAAATTATTATCCAAGAATACCCCATGAAGCACAGAGAAAAATCTACAATAGATTTGAATCCTTGAGTAATGAAGTAGAATTTTAAAAATGCAGCAATTTTGGTCACATGGCCAAAGATTACAGACTGATTATTCCTCCAAGGGAACCAAAGAAGAATATCAGTAGTCATAAGCAAGAACCACAAAATATATGGGTAAGGAAGCAGGATCAATTCAACATTGAAGAATGCATGTCTGCTCTACACTTCCAACACAAGAAACATGGATGGTATGTTGATAGTGGTTGCTCAAAGCACATGAAAGGTGATAAGGAAATATTTATGACTCTGAAAAAGGAAAGAGATGGATAGGTGTCATTTGGCAATGACAACTCAGCCAGAATCATAGGAAAGGGTACAGTCAAGCTTGGAAACAAGGATGCCAACGCAGAAAATGTACTATTGGTCGAAGACATGAAGCACAATATACTGTGTTCAAATGTGTGATCAAGGACACAAACTTGTGTTTGACTTAGAGAAGTGTGAGATAAGGAAAACAAGATCAAGAAAATTGGTGGCTACAGCTAAAAGAACTCCAAGCAACATATATGTACTAAATGAAATTGGAAAGGAAAGATGTTTCCTAGGAAAGGATGATGAAAGTTAGCTCTGGCTCTGAATAATGGGTCACATAAATTTTGATAATCTTGTCAAAATTAGTAGAAGGTAAGAAGTAAAAGAAATTATCGAGATATTGAAGCCAACAAACACCCTATGCAAGCATTGTCTACAAGGAAAACAAGTCAGGACCAAATTCAAATCAAAGAAATACTCCACAACAAAACCGCTAGAGATTGTACATACAGATCTACTTGGACCAACAAGAAAAAAGGGAATGAATGGAGAACTATAATTTATGCTACTAGTTGATGACTACACGAGGATGACTGCAATTTTCTTTCTCGGGAAGAAGTCAGAGGAATTTGAACATTTCAAGATATACAAGGGAATGGTCGAAACTGAAACTGAATCAAAAATCAAGTGTTTGAGATCATACAATGGAGTAGAGTTTACATCAAAGGAAGTCATATATTTCTATAGTGAACATGGGATAAAGAGACAGTTCTCAGCAGCCAGGAGACCTCAGCAAAATTAAGTTGTTGAAAGGAAGAAAAGAATAGTGCAGGAATTGGTCATAACCATGTTGAAAGACTCCAAGTTGAAAGACGTATTTTGGGTACAAGAAGTACATACAACCATTCATATCCATAATAGGAGAATTCTCTTAAATAACAATGATAAGACCCCCTACAAGATTTCGAAATTAAGACAAGCAAATGTGAAGCACTTCAAAGTGTTTGTAAGCAAATGCTATATCAAGAGAGAAGATGGAAAAAATGGAAAATTATATTTTCCAGTGATGCACTCCAATATGAAACACATTCTGATCAAGTTTCACTTTCTATGAGAAAAGGTTGGAGAGAAGAACATCAGGGTCGATTATGTTGGGACAAAAGAGCATATTGCAGATATCTTCACCAAACCCCTCCCAAGGGAGGCCTTTGAGTGTCTTCAATAGAAACTTGGATTAGTTTCTACCCCATAGTTATTTTTGAATTTTTTTCATATATGGCATGGATTTACACGAGGAAGCACCACATAAAGTAAAAGTACAGTTCAGACAGGGGGTACAGCCCAAAGGATAGTTCAAAAGGGGGAGAAGCACTAAGGAGGATTACCCTTTTCCATTGATTCCAAAGGGGGGGAGAAATAAAAAATTCATGGAAATGGAGAGAAATAAAAGATGCATCGAGACAAGGGGAGAAATGGTCACAGGGGGAGAAATGATCATAGGGGGAGAATGAGAAGGAGCATTAGTGTTCTTGTGCCATCAATGTTTCCATCAATTCCAAAGGGGGAGATTGTTGGATAGTTGGTTTTCATTGAAGTCAACAAGTAGTGGATTGATGTTAATTGATGTGATGGGTGTATTTGGATAAGTATCCAAAAAGGTCCCCTTATGGTGTAGCTCTAAGCATGGCCCTCACGGGAAGATGCTTTTAATAAGTCTACAAGAAACCCCTAATTATGGTTGAGGATATTGTATTTGATCATGGAATTATCTCATGAAGGATAGATTCAATGAAGGTAACTCATTCATGGATGGATACTCCTCATCATGTTATTTCATGTGATAGGTGGTACGCCACGTAGTTCCTCACGGTTAAGGAGATATGCCCTCTTGAAGATGGAAGCCCCAAAGTATGGTTAAGAAGCCCATAAATGTTTGCAACAAGAAGTTATTAGTTGACCCCAAAATGAGGAAAAAGGGTAAAACGGTTGTAAAAAAGAAGTTACAAATCGGCCCTAAATTTATGTAAAGAAGTCACTTGGAAAAGTATAAATATACATCAAGATCCTCTCATTTGAATACACAAGTTTATTGAATATATGTCTAAGTGAGCAAGTGATTGATATCTGAGGTAACCAAGGAGATATGAGGTGAATTTTAGAGGGAAGATGAAGTGAATAAGGGAGAAATTCCAAGGGAGGGTGAATTTTTGTGAGGATGTGTTCTAATATCCAGATATCCAATATTTTGTGTGTGGCATGCTCTACAAGTTCTCTCTCTAGAATAAGTTAGAATTCAGCAAGGTCTGTCATTTTTTCTATAACTCATTTTATGGGATGTTCCAAGCAATGAAACTTGGAGGAATTGTAGAGAAGATATTGAATAATATTGGGTACAAATTTTATACCTTTATTCAATACAGGTACATAGTTATTCTAGTTGAAATTTAGGGTTTGTGACTAATCCAAAAAACTAGTCCCGTGAGACTAAGGTAAAGTTTGATGAAGATTATATTCTCTTGTTGTTGAAGTTGAGGAAGGTTTACAGGTCTATGATCACATCCACCAGGTATGTTATAGAGTTACAAGTATGTTTATATGCATGTTTTGAGGGTTACATGTTGATGATGGTATGTTACATGGTTGAGATTCATGTCTTGTTGATGCATGGTACATCTTGGTGATGGTTTTGGTATCCATGTGAGTGGATATGGGTACAGTTGGTTGATGGAGGCATATCAGTGACAGATATAGTGACAGGTTGGATGATTGGTTGATCATCAGTTACAGTGACATTATCAATGGTAGTGACAGTGAGTCTACACTTATATTTCAAGGCGGCAGGATGAGACAAGGGTAGTATCCACCTTCCAGTAGGTGCCGAAGCACTTGGGGGGTTGTAACGTCCTTCTAGTTGGAGCCGTAGAATTCAGGGAGTTGTAGCTTCCTTCAGGTTGAATCCTGAGAATAGGGGGTTGTAGCCTCCTTCCAATTGCAGTTGGAAAATTGAAAAGTTTTTGCTTCCAATGAATGCATTCTTTTGACATATAAGAAAACCATTCGATGGTTTTCTCCCATTTGGGTTTCCACGTAAATTTTGGTGTACTATGCATTTGATGTGATATTTTTCATGTGATACTTCTTAAGATTATACTATTGATGATTGTTATAACCCAAAAATGCACCACACAGGTTTACCTGGCATCAGGCCAACTCATGCCTCTTCCTAGCCAAAGCCATGTTGAAAAAATCCTCAAAAAACCACTTAAATCAAGGGACCCGCGCCCTAACCTTTCACTGGGCATGGGTGACCGCTTCCTGACCTTCTACTGCACGCGGGTATCCGTGGGCTAACCCACTACAGCCCGCGGGTACCTAACAAAGCAAGAAATCAGGAAAGTTTCCGCCGGGACATGAGGCTTTTTGTCAGTTAACTGGAACTCTTCGCCATGCATGGCCGAGAGTTCGCCTAAAACCCTAGCTCCTTCTAGATTATAAAAGGAGGGGTAGGGGTACTATTCAAAGGAGAAAAATCATAGCAAAGAAACTCTGCCAAATTTCCAAGTCCATTATTGTCCCAACCCTTTAGCTTTGCCTCAAGCTTCAGGAGAAATTCATGCTACAGCAGTTGGAGGACAAAAGAAGAGGAGGAGCCCAGGATCAGGATC
>ML779851.1:420083-436028 GCA_009831015.1 Picea engelmannii
TTGATGGTTTGTCCATCACATACATTCTCAGTATGTCTTCTATTACTCTGTTCACCCTCTCTGTCTGTCCATCAGACTCAGGATGATAAGTTGTACTAAAGTTCAAATTCGTTCTGAATCCTTTGAACAATCCTTTCCAGAAATCCTTTCTAGAAATTCGAGGTGAATTTCAGGTCTCTGTAAGACACAATCGTTTTAGGAATTCTGTGCAATCGTGCCACTTCCTTTATGAAAATATCAGCAACATCTGTTGTCTTGTGAGTAGTTTTCAGTGGAATAAAATGGGCAGTTTTAGTAATCTTGTCCACCACCACCATGATTGAATCATGCATCTTGGTTGTTCTGGGCAATCCCGTAATAAAATCCATCGTTACTACTTCCCACTTCCACTTAGGAATGGGTAAAGGTTGCAACAACCCTGCTGGGTGCCTATGCTCAGATTTAACTTTCTGGCACTCCATACATCTGGCGATGTATTCACCGATCTCTCTCTTGATACCCAGCCAAAAGCAATGGCTCTTGACTGCTGCTACTGTTTTCTGATATCTAGGGTGCCCTGCATAAGGCACATTATGCATCTCCTGCAAAATCATATATTTCAAGCACTGGACATTGGGTACAAAAATTATGTTCTTGTACAGCAGTATTCCATCTGTTTCCAATTTATAAATTTCCATCTTCTGTAGCGTCTTACCCTACTGTAGCTTGGCTACCAATTCTCTGTACTATAGATCTACATTTGCAGCCTCCAGAATTATGCTTTTAATATCAGTCTAATACATGCTAATAGTTGTAGCATGTAATTCATGCACCCTCCTGCTGAGTGCATTAGCCACTTTATTCAACTTTCCTTTGATATGCTTGATCTCAAAGTTGTACTCACATAGAAATTCCAGCCACCTACTTTGTCTAGCGTTTAAGGTTGGCTGATCAAACAAATATTTCAGACCGTTATGGTCTGTTCTGAGTTCAAATCTCCTTCCCATGAGGTAATGTCTCCATTTCCTCAGAGCGTGAACGATTGCTGCCAACTCCAAATCGTGAGTGGCATAATTCTTTTCGTGCTCTTTCATCTCCCTGGACTCATAATAGATTACAAATCCATTTTGACTGAGAACTCCTCCCAACCCTTCTTTACACGCATCTGTGCACACCATGAAATCCACATTTGGATCTGCAATCCTCGAGATTGGAGCGTTGGTTAACAGTTGCTTCAATCGTTGGAAACTTTTCTCACACTCTTTAGTCCACTGAAAATTTTTCTCCTTCCTTTGCAAGGAAGTGATAGGGTGACCTATCTTTGAGAACCTTGTGATAAACCTTATGTAATAGCCCGCTAGACCCATAAAGGATCTAAATTCCACCACATTCCTTGGCACTGGCCATTCTTTGATGGCTTCAACCTTCTCAGGATCCACGGAAATCCCTTCTTCTGAAATAATGTGCCCCAAGTAATGGATCTACCTTTGATAAAACAAGCATTTTCTCAACTTGGCATACAGCTGGTGTTCTCTCAACACTTGCAGCACCATCCTCAAGTGTTGTTCATGCTCTTCCTCTGACTTGGAATACACCAAAATTTCATCCAGGAAGACGATGACAAACTTGTCTAGATAGTCCTTGAATACTCCATTCATTAAGCTCATAAAAATAGCGGGTGCATTTGACAGTCCAAACGGCAACACTGTGAACTCGTAATGACCATACCTTGTTCTAAAGGTGGTCTTGTTGATGTCTTCATCTTTTATTCTTACTTGGTGATATCCTAATCTTAGATCTATTTTCGAAAAGAACTTTGCATCCTTCAATTGATCGAAGAGATCATCAATCCTCGGCAGAGGATACTTGTTCTTCACCGTTACTTTGTTCAATTGCTTGAAATCGATGCACAATATCAGCGTTCTGTCCTTTTTCTTTACGAACAGAACTAGGGAACCCCAAGGCGACATGCTTGGGCGAATGTACCCCTTCTTTAAAATCTCTTCAAGATGCAATTGCAACTCTTTCAGCTATGGCGTACTCATTCTATAAGGAGCTTTCGACACTGGAGTTTCTCCAGGCATCAAGTTCACAGAGAAATCGATATCCCTTTTTGGAGGTATTCCAAGTACTTCCTAGAATACATCTTTGAACTCTTTAAGTACCTCATGATCCTCAATACTTGACACCTTATCCTTAGGCGTTTCCCCCACATGGGCTGCAAATAATTGACAACCTTTTCTGTAGCACTTCTTCAGCTGTATTGTTGATATTTCTCTAACAGTAACAGCTATAGGAATTCCTTGGATGGCTCTCTGATTCCCTTCTTCATATAAGCAAGTGAAGGCCTTGTTCCGACAATCCAATATGGAATGGTGTTGCTCCAACTAGTCGATCCCAATTAGACATTCATAAGAGCCTAATGGCAGAATGTTCATATCGGCCTTTGTGCTCAGTCCATTCATGTCTACAGGATAGGACTTGACTAACTCCATGACTTTCCTCTTGGTTCCTGTAGCTAGCTGCACTAACCAAGACTTTTCATGTTTGCTTCTTATAAAATGCAAACTTTCTACCACTCTAGGGTCTATATAACTATGGCTAGCCCCTGAATCAACTAAAATAGTAAATGGTTTGTTTTTTATCATACCTTTTACTTCAATCATGTACGAATGATACTCAGCTTGCTTGTTGTCCAGGGCTGTGTAGATCCTTGGAATTCTACTACCCATGTCCTCCATTGTTTCATCTTGTTGAACATTGTGGAGAACTCTTACTTTATCATTTATGTGGGGGCAATCTCTGTACCTATGGTTTTCTTTACAACCCCAACATTCCATAGGTGGAGGCATTGACATTTTCCCACCCACTTCAACCTTCTTGGGCTCTCTAAGAGACGGTTGTCCTTGAGGACTATTTCTAAAAAAGGGTGGTTTATTTCCCTTCTACCTCTGTTCTTTCTTAAACTTCTGCTGGTCAACCCAAGCCTTCCGAAAGGTAGGCTTTTCTCTTTGATGTTCTTATAAGCATTTATCTCTTCTTATTGTTTCTTCCATGTTCTTAGGATCATCATACTAAATCTTGTCACCAATGGGAGGTGGCAGTCCACTCAGATACCTCTGAATCTTGACAGCCTCATCTTTGATGAATGGAACATACTTCAGTAATTCCAAAAGCCTTTGTTCGTATTCATCAATGGTCATGCTACCCAGCTTGAGTTCGAAGAAATCCTTCATCTTTCTGTCATAATATATTTTAGTCAGGTATTTCCTCTCGAAATACCTCTTGAATTCCTTCCATGTGATATATTTCTCTCTAACGTGTTGCACCTGCACAAGCTGATCCCACCACATGGATGTTTTTCCTTTTAGTTTATACATCACAATTCTTCCTTCTGCATGAGAGGAATAATTCTGCAGTTGGAAATATTTCCTCATGCCAAGCAACCATGTTTCAGCATCTTCCTCCTTATGTTCTCCATCAAACGTAGGATGCTTAATATTGTTCATCTCCCCTTTCAATTCATCCACTCCAGATCTTCGGTGTTTTCTGGTAGGGGATGGGCTTGAACTATTGCGTGCTTCCTTATCAGAATGATTTGGGGAGTGACGACGATGTCTACTACCACTCCTCGATCTTCTTTTCCTCTCAAGGGTCCTGCGACTCTCTGTCATTCTTGAGTCACTCTCCTCTTCCAATTTATTTTGTATTCTTTCCAGACTCTTAAACATCCTTAAGTTGAATTCACCCTACCTATCCCTGACTTTCATGAGCTTTCAGCTATCATCTCGCCGAGCCTGGGCATCTCTCTGCAATCTTTCAATTATTTTCATCATATGCCCTTCCTTATCCAATTATCTTTCATGCCCATTGGAGTTCGATCCTTCGACTCCCAAGTTGACATCCCTTCCTTCTCTTTCGTTCTCTGAATTGGAGGCAATCTGCACCTCTTCCATTTCTATACTCGGTGTCGATTCGCAGTTGTCCTGACACTCGTTGAACTCTGCACACACAACATGCAGTCAACCGAAGTTTGTCAGGCCTTAAACCCTTAATAAAACTACAACATTCATAAACCAACGCGAATAAGAAAACGTTTCGATTCCACGAATTTTCTAAGATTTGTTTGGCTCTGCAATTTCCAGTGATAGCCCCTGTTTTCTTAGTCCCCAACTCATGTGTCCACGGGCCGTGATCAAATTCTAAACTGCTAGGTGATACAAGGCTCTCCAAATGAAACTTCAGGTTTCAGGATTTTAGGGCTTCAGGGTTTCGGGTTTCGGGGTTTTGGTCTCGGAGGTTCTCGCACTCGCTTCCCTCTCCAACTCCCAACTTCCAAAAATTTGATTTCCTTACCCTCCGGGCCCACAGCACAGCTGTCGCCCACCAAGGTAGTGACACATGGTGTCCTTAAGAAGGTCCACCTCACTCCCAGCGATGTCAGGGGGGCCCACTACTTTCACTTTTCGTTTCGAAGTTTTGGGCATCAAGAGTTCGTGCATCTACACATCTCAAACTTTCGTTTGCCGAAATTCTGAAATTACAATCTATTCATCTACTTGATCCAATGGTCAAGTTCCTCTCCTATGATCTATGGTGTAGATCGTTTCGGGATTTTGGGGTTTCGGATTTTCGGTAACCGAGAGTTCATGATGTAGTGACTCCAAATCTCTTGTCACTTCAATCCCTGAATTCCGATACATGAGTTCTTGTACGAGATCCAACGATCCTCAATGATTTGGATCTAACGGTCCAAATCTTTTCAGAGTTTCGTGAACCAGGAGTTCACAATGCAGCGACTCCAAATCTCTTATCGCTTCAATCCTCGAATTCCAATATGGAGATTCATGTATGAGATCAACGGTTGTGAGCCTCCCCTGATCTGATGGTCCAGATCTCTCCTATGCTTACACCTATCAAAGCTCTTCATCCCTAACTTCCTCGCTAGTTGGTTGGATCCGACGGCTCACAGGATTTTGGCACTTCTTCCTGGAAGCACCCCACCGTCTGATTCTACCCTTGTTAATCTCTTTCATGATTCGGGACTTGGAGTGACCAAGAATTTGGCCTGCACTCCAAGTTCATGATCCCTGAATTCACGAAATGATCCAACGGTTCAACCAACCACGATCAACGACCCACGTTTATTTTGGATCCTAGGGTGGCGATTTTCTCCATCCACTAACCACCTTGCAACTTCTGGCCATCTTATGGCCCTCGCGATTTCGCGAGTTCTCTACAGAGAATTTTGACCATCCAACTCTGCTTCTCAAGGACTTCTATCCAATGACTAGGTACCCTCCTTCTAAACCTTCATCTACTTGATCCAACACTTCCAGTGTGGAGTTCTCTCTCTCCCTGTGGCCATATACCACACCGACTGCAGTTTTATAATATCGCTACACCTCCTGAGCTTTGTAACATGGTCAAGTAGCCCGTTGACACTCAGAAACATTTTGAGGTTTGAAATTAGTCCTCCAGACACAATTTCTTCTCAAAACCTCGGTCCAAATACCACTTATCCGGCCCATCTAGGCTCAGCATTGAAAATAGGCTCTGATACCACACTATAACTCCCCCGGCCATCAACCCCACGGTCAGGCCAACGCTACTACGCAGAAAAACACTTATGTAACACATTATGCATTCTAATGAACTTAAAATGCTTAATTACAGTTAAACACAGAATTACTATTAGCATTTCATAGTTAATGGAAATAACAATAATTCATATGCACAACAAAATACGTGATAACATTGCAAGAATCACAGGTATGCAATTTAATTAATTGCAGAATTACAAAGCATAGTGACACTTATCTTTGAAACTGTCACGCACCACCAACTGCGTGTAGACCTTCCACGAACCTCCTAGCCTCAGACCATGTTGCTCATCACTCTCAGCAGTAGGTCACCCCCAAGCATGGACTAAGCTCCACTAAGTAAGGAATCATAGGCTAGGTAAGGTTTACAGGAAGAATACACGTAAAAGAAGGAGGATTCTCTCCCAGGAACCACTTATGCCCATTGCCCACAGATTCACCTTCCCCACATGTCTGTCCCACCCCAGGAGTATACACCTTCTCTATCACCTAGACAATCCTTCGGCTGCTAACCTCCCTTGCCTTAGGCTTCGGCAACAAACCGGACCGGAAATATTTGAGCTTTGTGGCAGCTACAGGGTTCCTTCCAGGAGCTCTCTCCTTTCTCTGTGCACTCTCTCACCTGGAGAGAGTCGCTCACAGGCTTGTTAAAACATGCATCTTCAACAACAATCACCTTTCTCACCTGGAGAGAGAGTTGTATACAAAGGCCAGACAACCTATTTCTTCAGTTTCGTTCAAGCACAAGGAGAACAACAGTAAGACTCAGCAGAGGACGGATGACAGTATCCAATTACACTTAGCCAAAGGACTTCGTGACCACAATAGTCCGCAGTTAAAACACACATGGCATGGACGATTATGGTATGTCCAGGGTTCAACGGACACACAGGAGACTTAGCTCAGTCCATGGGTTTACCACTGGGTTTCACGGTTTCAGATTTCAGAGATGCGTGAGGTATGCCTCACTCCAACACAGAGGTCACATGGTTTAGACAACCCACAGCAGAATGGAGAACGAACCCCCAGACTCAGGTGGTGGATCAAGGAATGAAGGATGAACCCCCAACACGGCTTAGTTCTTTGGTTTTAACCGCATGCGCCTAGGTCGACACTTGTCTCCCTGGAGCTGCATGTTTCCCATCTTGCACACGTTCCCCTTCCAGGAACTTAGGATAAAACATATACATTTTCACAGCTTTGAAATAATATTTAATTATTATTCCCAAGGACTTAATCCCTCAAGCTTAGCCCCTCTTCCAACCTTTCATCCCCCTCTCCCTTACCCAGACTTTGTGGAAGCTAAGTCCCCCAACACTCATTCATCGTGGTCGGTCCACACACAGAGATGTTTTTGTATTAATATTGTGCATAATTACATGTACAAAAATTAGGCTTTTGGCCCTCAACACTTAGGATCCCTGGCCTAAATAACACATAAGCCCACTAGCTTATATAAACTTGGCTCACCAACCTATAAAACAAAATTACAATTCATAATACAATTGGGGCACATCCTTGGGGTATTACAGTATGAGCCCCAAAAATGATTCTAAAATTGGAATGCGTCAATCGTGTACAATCAAAAAGTAAAGTGGAAAGCCCTTATTATATGTTGGAAGACCCATAAGGGTAATACCTAAGGAAAAATGATTTTCTTATACCTGAACACCAATCCACAAGGGGAAAACATGTTATTGATAACTTTGAGTATTGGTCAAGGTAATAGAAACACCTCCTTCTTATCAACCAACCAAGGCCCTCTTGACATTTATTATTGTTGTTGTTGATGTTGATATTTTGGAAATTTATTTGATATCTACTTAAGACACAAGAACATTTTCAAAAGAGTATATATCTATTTTTCCATCAATGATATTTATCTATACTTTACTAAAGATGTTACTAACTTGGTCAATGCAAGATAATGGTGCTCTCTTATGACATGTTAGTGGAAATCGAAAAAGTAGCTATCCCTTGACTTGGAGAGATAATGGTGATCTCTTATGACATGTTAGTGCAATCAAAATCGAAAAAAGTAGGTATCCCTTGACTTGGAGGGATATTCTAAGGTACTTGCTCTACTGCTCTCTTATGACATGTTAGTGGCAATCGAAAAAGTAGCTATCCCTTTACTTAGAGAGATAATGGTGATCTCTTATGACATGTTAGTGCAATCAAAATCAAAAAAGTAGGTATCCCTTGACTTGGAGGGATATTCTAAGATACTTACACTAAGTAAATGAAATGTAAAAAAATAAATAATAATTTCAAGTATTTAATTTTTATTTTATTAAAATTTTGTATGACTATGAATATTTACAATGACAACATTTTAATTTTTATGCCAATTACAAAATATGTATTATTGTTGGTACAACACTTTAGTAACTACCTAAATGATGGAATCAAAAAATAAAACTTTATATGTAGAATACATGTAACGGTGATATATATATATATATATATATATATATATATATATATATATATATATATATATATATATATATATATATATATATATATATATATATATATATATATATATATATATATATATATATATATATATTTAATAAGCCCCGAAATTAGTATGTCATGTATTTGATGCACTCTTTGAATGTCTCAACACAATAAAAATTAGATTTATTTTTCTAGCCTGTAAGGATCTAGTGAAAAAATATTGACTTATACAAAATTATAGGAGAAATACTAAATCCATATATTATTTGTTAATGAAATCCAAAACATTTATGAATGTGCATCATAAATTATCTATACATTTGATATCATATGATATCAATGTTAAATGACCACAATATGATATCAAAAAAAATGTGAAATAATTTCTTTTAACTAATTAAACTTCAAATAAAATTAAAAATAAATTAAATGTGAAATAATTTTTTTTAACTAATTAAACTTCAAACAAAATTAAAAATAAATTATTTTTAATTTAATTTAGGAAAGATAAAAAAAAAATTTAACTAAAACTAAAAATAAATTATTTCTTAATTTAATTTAGAAAATATTATAATTTATTGATTGATTATTTTATTAATATTTGCATCAAGCTTAAATTTTTTTAAAATATTGGTAACATAGTTCTTGAGGTCAAAATTCTTGAGTAGCCTGGCTCTTCATGTGGCAATATGATTCCTTATCCACCAACAACTTAGCTCAAGAAGATTCAAGATTCTTAAGTTCCAATAAATCACACTCAGAAAACAACCCAAATTCACTACACTAGACCAAAGTCTCCAATGTTCTTTCAATTTCTACAAGTTGAGGTTTTCTTGACCTATATCAGGAAATAGTTCATAGTTCATGAGATCATAGTTCCTAAGGTCAAAGTTACTGAGGACATAGTTTCTCAAGTCAAAATTCTTGAGGTCATAGTTAGTTCATAGTTCTTGAAGTCAAATTTCTTTAAATCATAAATCTTGAGGTCATAGTTCCTGAATTCAAAGTCCTGAGGTCAAAGTTCCTCAAGTAAAAGTTCTCGAGGTCATAGTTCCTGAGGTCACAGTTCCTAAGGTCAAAGTTCCTCAGGTCATAATGCCTAAGTTCAAAGTTCCCAAGGACAAAGTTCTTCATATCATAGTTCCAAAGGTCAAAGTTCTCGAGGTCATAGTTCCTAAGGTCAAAATTCCTCAGGTCAAATTCCCTAAGGTCATAGTTCCTGAGGTCAAAATTCCTAAGGTCAAAGTTACTAATGTCAAACTTTCTAAGGTCATAGTTCTAGAGGTCAAATTTCATGAGATCATAGTTCCTCAGGTCATTGTTCCTTAGGTCAAAGTTCATGAGGTCATAGTTCCTCAGGTCAAATTTCCTGAGGTCATAGTTCCTCAGGTCAAATTTCCTAAGGTCATAGTTTCTAAGGTCAAAGTTTTTGAATTCAAAGCTCCTAAGGTCAAAGTTCTCGAGGTCAAGTTTCTGAGATCATAGTTCCTCGGGTCAAAGTTCTTGAGGTCATAGTTACTCAAGTCAAATTTCTTGAGGTCATAGTTCCTAAGGTCAAAGTTCCTCAGGTCATAGTTCCTCGGGTCAAAGTTCCTAAAGTTAAAGCTCCTAGGGATCATATTTTTTGAGGCCATAGTTCCTAACGTCAAATTTCTTGAGGTCATAGTTTCTTAGGTGAAAGTTCCTCGGGTCAAATTTCATGAGGTTAAAGTTTCTGAGGTCATAGTTCCTGAGGTCATATTTCTCAAGGTCAAATTTCCTTAGATCATAGAGTCTGAGGTCAAAGTTCCTAAGGTCAAATTTTTTGAGGTCAAAGTCAAGAAATTTAACCTCGAGAACTATGACTAACCTTAGGAACTATGACCAACCTTAGGAACTATGACCTCGGGAACTTTGACCTCAAGAAATTTGACTTGAGGAACTATGACCTTAGGAACTATGACCTTACGAACTTTGACCTGAGGAACTTTGAATTAAGGAACTATGACCTCAAGAACTTTGACCTCGAGAAATTTGACCTCGAGAATTTTTACCTCGGGAACTTTGACCTAAGGAACTATGACCTCAGGAATTTTAACCTTAGGAACTATGACCTCATAAACTTTAACCTTAAGAGCTATGACCTCAGGAACTATGACCTTAGATCTTTGACATTAGGAACTTTGACCTTGGGAACTATGACCTGTGGAAATTTAACCTCGAGAACTATAACCTCGGGTACTTTCACCTCAGGAACTATGACCTCAGATACTAAATTTCATTTTCATTATTAACTTTTATAAAAGTTTATTCATAAGGAAATACTTTCATTGAATTATGTTTCCCAATGTCTATTTGGAAGGCAGTTCTTTCATTGAGTTCATTTTAAAGCTCAAAAGGCGATGTAGCTCTTGCATATTTGAAAGTAAATTTATTTTTCTCACTTATTTTTCTGAAAGGATTTTATATGATGACTTGAAGGTTAAAAGTAAACCCACACTAGCTTTAAGAAATGCAATCCTCTTATAAAATTTGCATTTATACATTAAAAGTATCATTAATTTCAATGTGATTTATATGCAATCGTATATGTTGGGTTCCTTTTGTCACTTGGGTGAGAAAAAAGAGGCCCTTTAACTGTCAATTTAGGACAACGAGACAACACAATATTTGGTTAGTTGATCAGTGGCTCAACTAAAGAGAAAACAAGAAATAAACAACAAAGAAAAAAAAACTAAACTAAGCATGCATATAACATCAAAAATAAAATTGTAAATGAGCCAAAGGGATAGCTATCAATGGAAAGTGGTTTTCAAATTGATAACACCTAAGAGAAAAGTTGGACTTATGAATACCTTATTCCTCCTTGAGAGGGCTCTTGAGTCCCCCAAATACAAATCTTTCTCTCTTCTAACAATGGCTAAAAATTGAAATACAATGGTGAAGACTTGATTGTTGAGCTTCTCAAGACGAGAGAGGAACAACACTTGCTATGAATGCTCAAGAGGATCTAAGAGAATGATGGCTTCTCCAAAACCAAATGAACAGCATAAGAATACTCAAAAATTTACTCTCTGTTTGCACACAATGGTCTATATTTATAGGACCATTACAAGCTTTATCTTAGCTAGCTCATAGTGTGAATGGGAGACCTTTGAAGGCGCTTCCCATCCTTTCAATAGCCCCAGGGAAATATTTTGGGATGATATTGAGGTCTTGCTGTGGTACACTTCATCCCAGAAGTGGTTGAGGCCCAACCAAGTGCATTGATGTGTCATTTCGACATCAGCACAGGTTCTTATGGAGATAGTTGTGTGGGTCGTGCACTTTGTGCATTCAACATTGTGTTGGATTGCACGATGTGAACGAGTGAGCCTTGGGAAATTTGCACTGAAATTCAATAAGCATTTACATAGTTTTTCTTGTTGAACATGTTTTGTAAATGCTTGAGGTGTGTTGATTAATGTGTTGTGTTGGTATTGTCTTCAACCATTGCTTGTATTGTGTTGAACAATTTTTTGGTGATAACAGTATCTGAAGCAATATATTCAAAGCATAATTTGAGACACAGGGTGAGCCCACAAAAATAGATAATGTCACATGGATCAACCAAATAATGTTACTAGCCATACTAAATTTGATTAATCACATGGCACATGGATTTTTTTTGTGAAAGTGTCAAAATATTGAGAGAAACGGGGTAATTTAACGAGTTGTATATGTAAAAGTATTTAGATATGAAAAATACCTTGCAAAATATTTATAAAATTTATATATAGTTGTATTATTATTACAAAAATTATATTATTTAATAATATTAATTTTAGATGTGTTTACATGTTTTATATATATTTTTATATTGAAGATTTTAGGTTTATATATTTCATATTGGAGAAATAGTTGACGCATTAGTCATTTGCATTTTAGTATAAATATAATATAGGATTCAGTATAGGGTGTATAAGGGAAGGGAAGGTGTCCATAATTGGTTGAAATAATTTTAGAAATATAATACCTTGTTCATCTTGTGTTGGAATACCCTATTTTTTCAAACACTTTTATGGAATGTTCTTCAATTCATAGTGCCTGAGGTCAAAATTGCTAAAATCAAATTTCTCGAGGTCATAGTTCTTGAGGTCAAAGTTCCTAAGGTCATAGTTCCCAAGTTCATAGTCCCTCAGGTCAAAGTTCCTAAGGTCAAATTTATTGAGGTCATAGTTCTTAAGGTCAAATTTCCATAAGTCATAGTTCCAAAGGTCAAAGTTCCTGATGTCAAAGTTCCTGAGGTCATAGTTCCTATGGTTAAAATTCCTCACATCATAGTTCCTTAGGTCAAAGTTCCTGAGGTCAAAATTCTTGAGGTCAAAGTTTCCAAGGTCAAATTTCTTGAGGTCATAGTTCCTCATGTCAAATTTCCTCAGGTCAAAGTTCCTAAGGCCATAGTTCTTGAGGTCAAAGTTCCTCAGGAACTTTAACCTCGGGAACTATGACCTTAAGAACTTTGACCTGAGGAACTATGACCTTAGAAACTATGACCTTGGGAACTTTGACCTGAAGAAGTTTTACCTAGAAACTTTGACCTCAGGAACTATGACCTCAAGAACTATGACCTCAAGAACTATGACCTTGGGAACGTTCACCTCAGGAACTAATACCTCGATAACTATGACCTTAGGAACATTGAAATCAATAAATTTGACCTTAGGAACTATGAACTATGGATATTTGACCTCGGGAACTATGACCTCGGGAACTGTGACCTCGAGAAATTTGACCTGAGGAATTTTGGCCTTATGAACTATGACCTCAGGAAATATGATCTTGGGAACTTTGACCTCGGGAACTAACACCTTAGGAACTTTGGACTTAGGAAATTTCACCTCGGGCACTATGACCTAAGGAAATTTGACCTTAGGAACTATGACCTATAGAATTATGACCTCAGGAACTATGACCTCAGGAAATTTTACCTGACAAACTTTGACCTCGGGACTTTGAATTTAGGAATTATGCTCTTATGAACTATGACTTCAGGAAATTTGACTTCAAGAACTATGACATAAGAAACTATGACCTTGGGAAATTTGACCTGAGAAACTATGACATGGGGAACTTTGGCCTTAGGAATTATGATCTCAAGAACTATGAACTAGTTCCTGATAGAGATCAAAAGAACATCACCTTGTAGATATTGAAAGAAATTTGGAGACTTTGTTCTAGTGTAATCGATTTGGGTTGTTCTCTGAGTGTGATCTGTTGGAACTTAAGAAGCTTTGATCTACTCAAGCTAATTTGTTGGTAGATAAGGAATTAGATTGTCGCATGAAAATTCAGACTACTCAGGAATTTTGAACTCGAGAACTATGCTACCTATATTTAGAAAAAATTCACATTCGACTCAATTATTAATAAAATAATTAATCAATAAATTATAATCTTTTCTAAATTAAATTAATAAATAATTTATTTTTAATTACTTTGTTTGAAGTTTAATTCGTTAAAAAAATTCATTTCACAATTTTTATTCTTATCATATTATTGTAGTAATTTAACATTGATACTATATAATAACAAATGTATAAATAATTTATGATGCAACTTTCATAAAAATAATATTTTTTTTCAATTTCACTAACAAATAAAAATAATTTATTTATGATAAAAATTAATAAAAATAATATTGTTTTTTATTTTTTTACCAAAACACTTCCTCTACAAAGAAACCTAAAATATAGTTCATGTGATTCAAATTTTTCCTTACATGTCTAACACAATATTTGTTCCTGAGATAAGTCTTGCTTGAAATAACAATGTTTTTCACATGTTCTTTAAGACCCTTCCAAAAGTAAGTATTCATCATGTTATAATGTATATTTAAAAAGTTAGTGTGATTAGTAGCAAATGAGGAATGACAATCCACTAAGACATTTTATTTAAATTTAGAAGTAGGCCTAACTTGTTATATGTGGTTCTAATCAAAAGAAAATGCATACATTGTGTCCTCTTTTTCCATCTTTTATGGATCATATAATATAGTATCAATGGACATCATAGTAATTGGGATTTTTTTAATCTTTTCTAGACCATATAATAGAGTATCAAAGGACATCAATGTCATTGGGATTTTTTTAGTAGGGTATCCTTAGAACCTAACTAGGAATAATGACACCATTGGGATGTTTTTAGTGCTATGTATAGTTTTTGGAGCCTTATACATGGTTGGATGAGGAAACTTAGACCTTAGGAATATTTTAAGCATCCACAACAAAGAACACTCAAACCACCACAAATGACCTCTAGATTGTATCCTTGGACTTGGAGTGGTGATATGGGTGCCATTAGGATATTTTAAGCATTAAGTATGGGTCTTAGTTCCATAGACATGGTAGGATGATATAGACAAGGATTTATTCCCTAAAGGAATCTTTTAGTCACATACAATCAAGAATGACACCTTGAACCACCACACAGTGTTCAGAGAGTATTTTTGGTTGTGTGATCATATTAGAGACATTAAAAAGTTTTTAGTATTAGGCATGGGTCCCTAGTTCCTAAAAATGGTTCAGATAAGAAACCAAAACCTTACACCTTAAATAAAAATTCTACTCATCAAGTGCCAAGAACAATACCTTAAGCTACCACACATGGCCTCCCTAAGGTGTCCTTTACCTATGAGTGGGAATATTGGTTCCATTATAATATTTTTGAGAACAACGTATGAGTCTCAAGGCATTTGACATGGTTAGGGAAAGGAACACAAGAATTATTCCCTAAAGGAAGCTTCTAGGCATCTATGGCCAAGAACGTTGACTCGATCCACCACACATTGCATACCAAGAGCATCCTTGGCCTTAAAGTGTTGATATAGACAACAATTAAATGTTTTTAGCATTAAGTGTGGCTCTTGGGGCCCTATATATGGTTAAAGGAGGAAACTTGAGTCTTGGTCCCTAAAATAATATTCTATGCATCCAAAGCTAAGAATAACACTTTGAAATATAGCACATGGCCATTCAAGGTATTCTTAGGCTTATATTGGTGATGTGGTTACCCTTTAATATTTTTTAGCACTATTTATCTATCTTGATGTCTTAGACATGGTTGGATGAGAAAACACAAGCCTTAGGCTCTAAGTGAGGCTCCTAGACATTTAAGGCGAGGAATGATGCCTCAAACTACCACATAACACCACCTAAGGGTATCCTTGCCACTTGAGTGGTGATATGGGTACCACTAGGTGGTTTTAATCAGTAGGTATGGGTCTTAGGGATATCCTTCACCTCTGAGTGGTGATATGGATTCCAATGGGATTTTTCTAACACTAAGTATGGGTCTCAAGACCCTAGACATGGTTGTATAGGGAACGAGATAAATTCTAGGCATATAGAGACATTAATGACACCTTAAACTACCACGCATAGCCTCCAAAGGGTATCCTTGGCCTATAGGTGATGATAAGGGTTCCATTAGAAACTTTTGAGAACTAGGTATGGGTCTCAGAACCCTAAACATGGTCAGGGGATGAAATCAAAGAAATAACCCTTAGATAAATCTTCTAGGCATCATCAATTATCAACAACATTGTGAGCCACCATACATGGCCTCCTAAGTGTATTCTTGACCTATAAGTAGAGATATTGGCACCATTGGGAGGTTTTGAACACTAGGTATGGATCTCAAGGCCTTGGACATTATCAAATTAGTAATCTTATACCTTAATCTCTAAAGAAATATTATAAACATCCAAGGCCAAGAATGACACCTTGAACCACCACAATGTTGGAAGATTGATTGTTGTCATTGATGTCAACCCTAGTCATGGGTTTTGGACCGCAAGATTGATAAAGGTATTTGGACATGAAGGAAAATGCACATGCATATACAACACCCATGAATGGATAGTATACATCATGCTATT
>ML779851.1:598910-630585 GCA_009831015.1 Picea engelmannii
GAAAATCATGAGCCAATCCCTTAGAGTCCGGGGAGAAGATCCCATCAGGGGCTCCCCAGTCAGAAATTGCAGATCTCTGAACTTTGCCAGGAAGGAATCCAAAGTGCAGGTGCGAAGGTCTGAGGAAGTCGAGAGAGGAAGTGTTGAAACAGTGTTGGATCATAGGCTGAAATAGCGCAGTAACAGATGCTGAAACACAGTATTGTTACAGTTGCTGAAACACAGTACTGTTACAGTTGCTGAAACACAGTGTTGTCACAGTTGCCGAAACACAGGGTTGTTCAGATGCTGAAACACGGTGTTGTTCAGATGTTGAAACACGGTGTTGTTCAGTTGCTGAAACACAGTGCTGCAACAGTGCTGTAACAGATGCTGAAACTCAGGGTTGTAACAGTGATGTAACAGTTACTGAATCACAGTATTGGATAGATGCTGAAACACAGTATTGGATAGATGCTGAAACACAGTAATAGATGCTGAAACACAGTAACAAATGTTGAAACACAGTAATAGATACTGAAGGCATACAAAATCTAGTGCAGAACATAAGCCTTTAGCTATAGAGGTAGAAAGGTGCAGAAAGATAGGCCCGAAGAAACTTGAGGCTAATTTGTAACCGATTATGTGGCTAGTCCACCCCACTAATTCAATCCATAACCGTTTTTGTAAAAAAAAAAAAATATTAAGGATATTTAAAATGATGTTAAAAATATGATAAATATAGATATTTTTAACCATTTGAATGTGTATTTTTGTTATTTCTTTTAGTATTGTATCATTTACAGTGATGTAATGATGATATTAAGGTTTAAGTGATTAAATCTAAATTATTTGAAAGTTGAAATTTTAATATCAATTTTGTAAGTGAAAATAAATTAGAGTTGTATTATTTATTATTAAAAAAAAATATATATGTTGAATTTGTATAGTAACTAAAAGTATTTTAATATTTTAAAAAGAAAATTGATTTATAGTTCATATAAACATCAAAGCATCTAAATAATAAAGTAAATTTATTGTTCCAAAACTATTGGAAAATAAATTAAGGTTAATGAATTAACTCTAACAAAGTATCAAGAAAAATAGCTATTAAATAGTTAAGGTAACATATTAATATACAAAAATAGCTATTAAATAGTTAAGGTAACATATTAATATACAAACAACATCATGTTTCTAAAAAAAATCTAAATAACTATTAGATAATTAAAGTAACACATTTATATACAAACAACATCATGTTTCTAAAAATATAAAAATATCCACTAAATTAAGTATAATATGATCTTTTATAATCAAATAGCAACTCTTTGGATTGATTTATAAGCTCCACATTTTAATAATTTAAATTTTACCTTAAAAAAAAATATTATTGAGCATAGCTAATTTTTTAAAAAATGTAAAAAAAAAATCATAAATAATTATTCTATAAAAGCTCAATTATCTAACTCCTAAATAATATCATTTAATAAACTATTATGTTAATATTTTTCAATAAGCTATTATATTCACTTATTTGCGTAAAGTTAAAAGTTTTCTAATTAATTAAAAAATAAAATTCTTAATCAAAGTATAAGTGAAATTTAACTAAACTAGCTTTAACAATTAATCAATTAATTTTAATGTACATAATGGATATCTCTTTGAATGTGTTTTGAATTTAATTCAAATACAATGAAAGTTTATATAAATATGCTTTAGGCCTGTAATCTATTAACATGGTGTCAATGTTGCAACTAATATGGCTCTTTGATTATTTACACTCTGTGTAATATAATAATAGTCCATTATGTGTTTACATGTCTAGTTTGTCTAGATTGCTTAACTAATTATATCAAATTGAACTAGCATATTTTTTTTGTTTGATAGAAATGTATGTCACTTGCAGGGCTACCATTTCAACCATTGGCTAAGAAATTACAACCCAAGGGTATCTAAGCCGTCAAAATCACCTAGGGATTGGACCCGTCCTGGGCCACACCAACCCTTAACATGGCTGGATTTTTAGGTGTCTTCTCCTGAGGAAACACACCGTAGGGGTATTGAACTTGATTCGCCTAGCAAATGAAATCACACCTTAACCGGTTTTTCTAGTGGGAATTGACTATTGAACTAGCATATTAATTGTTAATTTTTTTGTAATATGTCATGGTGTTAAAGAGACATATGACACTTGACTTGGCGATAGGTGACATGTGGTTGATCACAAATCAGGGTACATTTAATTGAAGAAATGGATCCACCTAGCATCCATGAAGTGATACCCCTATAGAGCTAACACGACTATTTCTCTATCCATTGTGTCCATACGAGCAAAAGTCCAAGATTTAGTTGCCACACGGACAATCCAACAACTATGATTCATTGATCTTGCTTGTAAGACTGGAAATCTAAAATGGCACTAGAGATTGCTAGTTCTTTGGGCAATTCAAAATGCAACCAGAGATTTCTCATGCTTCTTTACTAGAGATTGAATGTGCCTCTATTGGAAAAAAGAATAACCAATTGGTGTACTAGATGGCTATCCATTTAATTAGGGGAATTTTTAGGTCTAAAATGAATCTCTTGAAAGATATAATAAAAAATTAAGAGTAAATCATTTTGTGGGGAAGGTATATTTACAACTCACATCTTACACTATTATATATGTAATTATGGTTAAGTTAAATTGAAAATATGTCTAAAAATAAAACTAATAAAAAATTATTCTAATAGTGTGACTAGAAATATAAGTAATTTTAAATTTATGAATTGTTTTAATAAGAAAGTGTGACTAGAAATATAAGTACTTCTAAATTTATGAATTGTTTTAATAAGAAATGAAGTGCTCATAAAATAATACTTATATGATAAATAATATATAACAAATGTGATAAACAATACATTCATTTTTTTAAATTAGGGGAAATACAAAATTTGATTAATTAAAAATAATAATAAACAAAAACTTAAACCAATTATAATTATTCTTCTTTGATATAAACTATATATTTATATATTAATTTAATTAATATATGAATATGTAAGAAATATAAATACATGATTTATTTCATATATCCATATATTAGTTTTAACTAATATATGATAATTAATATATTTGAATATTTATATATTAGTAAAACTAATATAGAGTATACCATACACTACTCCATATATTAGTTAATCTAATATAATATATGAACCCACCTCACGTACAGCATGCACTATTACTATCCATATATTAATAATCAAGCTAATATAATATGAGATAGTTTTAAATTAAATTAAATAATTCATAATTTTATATATATATATATATATATATATATATAATAACATGCACACATCAATTTCAAAACCCAATCTATGTATTTCACATAATATGAATACCTCATATATTAATCAAGTTTTTTTGTTTGTTTATTAGTTTGTTCGTGACATGTGGGACTAACTTGTGGCTAAGAAACCATGACTAAAGGTCATCTAAGCTGTCAAAATTACTTGGGGATCGCACTCGGCTTGAGTCACACCAACCCTTAACATGGCTAGATTTTTTGTCCCCGCAGGTTTAGAACCGGTGACTTTAACATCACGGAGTGCCTTAACAGTACACTATGTCACCGACTGTCCTACACCTCGGGGACCCATATATTAATCAAGTTAATATATGAGGTATTCATATTATATTAGTCATATTACGTGAGATATATGGATTAGGCTTATATATGGGGTATTCATATTATATTAGTCATATTACGTGAGATATATGGATTGGGCTTTCACATTATTGTGTGTGTATATATATATATTATGAATTGTTTTATTTAATTTAAAAAATATAGTGTGAATAATATGTATAATCTATGTATTATGTTTTTTAATTTTAAATTAGTACTTTATTTCTCTATATTCAAAAGTAGTTTACTTTAAAATATTTTTATGAGTACATCTATATTATATTCAAAAGTAATTTATAAGTACTTTACTGGCAACACTATTAAGGTTAATTGAGTTGTCATCCATCATTTAGAATGGGACAAATAATCATTTTTAACTTGAGCAATGCCAAACGCATCCCCTAGGGATGATGACATCCTCTAAAATGTGATTGGCTCTTGTAAAGTTGATTTTGATAGTATATTTTTTGTTTTGAGACCCATTTTTCCCACAAAATTCCCCTAATTTAGAAGAGAAGTTAAATTTAATTAAAGTTTTTTCTTGAGACTGGATTCTTTGAAATACATCCTAGTTATAATATTAGAAAAATTAAGAAAAAATACTTCACTTTTCTATGGAAGAGAAAAAAGAACAAAGGGGGTATCCCCTTGGTAAAATGGACAAGGATTGTCGAGCCTAAAGCTCTAGGGATTGGGGATAAAAAAATTCATCACTTCAAGAAATCCTTAGTAGTGAAAAGCTTATGGAGGTTAACAAACTTTCCATACATGTGGTAGCAAGTGATTAAAAATATGTAGGCCATTTCTCTATTAAGGATTTGCTAACGTTTTAGGCTAAGACCAATGCAAGTGCATCCATCATGTGGAAGGCATTAGTTCTAACTTTCCCCCTTATTGGAAACTAGCTAGCTTGGAGAATTAGAAATGGTCTGATGTATTGGAAGCAATGGGGAACATAGGTTATCAAATGCTTTAATCTAGACTCTTAGACAGAAAGGAATTTTCTCTCTAGTAGATGCAACATTGAATGAATATGGTTCTTTCTAGCAGCAAGCATGGAAAAAAAATAGAGAAACAGAGCTCTGGACAAGAGGATGAGGAATGGGATAATATGGTAAGTAAATTGCTTCTTTGATTTATAAAGTTGAGAGATATAACCTATAACCCATATGGTGCATATACAACTAGACTAGGATATAAAGCAATGGTTTTAGATGATTGCCATGAATAATGTCGATGGTGAAAACTAGTATGGAAGCAAATAGTACCTTTGATATTTAGGATATTTTTCTAATTGGCTTTGAGCAACAAGACCCCTACTTGGAATGTTACAACAAAGGGTTAGCATGGGCTAGGATTTTGTTTTGTGTAAAGTTGATGAGATGACGATTAAACACATCCTTGTGAACTACCCCTTTACCAAAGAGGTTTGGAAAGAAATGTTCACTTTATCAAGTAGTGAAGGGATGTAGGAAACCTAGACACTTATTGAGGGATACAAAAAAGGATAGGGAAGCCAATTGTATCTAATCACGTAGCTTTGTCTTTCATTGTCTCCTAGATTTTGTGACTTATTGGAATGCGATTCTTTTTAGGGATCCTTCTTTCTCTTCTTTGGAATTCTTCCATAAAATAAAATATATCTATAATGATATCAAGCAAATAGGGAGGAAAAACTCCTAAGGAGAATTGATAATATAGAGATAAACATGCTCAAATATTAGGGGTTATTTGATGGAGTACACCAAGGCAACCCTAGTACAAGTGGTGATAGTGGAGTTATGTATCTAATTTACGGTTCTAATCTTTCTTTCAAGTTGGGGCTTGGTAGAGTAAGCAATAATTGAGCAGAGCTCTGTGCTTTGAAAACTTATTGAAGGTATATCTTGATAATAGTAATAGGATGCAAGTGTATGGAAATGTTAAGATATTGATAAAATGGGAAAAAGGAACCTATAGGATGCAAACCCTAACCCTAAACCCCCCTTCTAGATTAGAACAAAAAAAATTATGCTATGTTCTTTGACATCAATTTTCAACATGTGTACAGAGAAAATAACACTCAGGAAATGAGCTATCAAAGTTGGTTGTTAATGGTCAAGCGAGAAGTCTTATCCTAGAGGAACATAGGGGTGTTGAGGATTTTGTTCACTTCTCCCTCTAAAATGGCTATTTTGTTGATATATATGGACTAGTTTCTGTTCACATAGAATTATGGAGTTTTTAATATCCTCTTGTTGATTATCGGATTAATTTTGTACTACAATATCATATGCTAGATCTTTGTCATTGTGGGTCTAGTTACCCCCTAGATATTTTTTGGTTTATAGGGATACTGATATAGGAGACAATAAGCATATCATTTTCTTTTGCTGATATTTATCAGACCTTTAATTTGGACAATGCTTGGAGCACCTTCAAAATGTAACATTTTCTTCTTGAAAATAAAATTATGAATTTTTCCCTGGAAAAAATATAACATAGAAATAGCCATAACAGTTATCATTGCCTCCATAAGTTCCTCAAAAGACAAATGAATTTATGGCTTGTTTATATCTTTTGGTTATTCAACAGGATGTCTCTAGTAATCAGATGCTGGAGGTTGCTATTAATGACCCTTGGATGCAATTATTTAGTCTCACAAGTAGTTAGAGCCAAGAATAAGAGATATGTTCAACACAAAACGATCCTATGTTTTAACCAATTGTACCTTAAATTAGAGTTTTGAACCTTCAACGCAGTGATGAAACTCACACATGGCAATTCATCTATTCTCTATTAAAGATTGCTTACTCCCTTAGTCAATGAATTGCTCCTCATATTTCAATGCCTATTCTGGAATAGCTTTCATTATTTTATTTCTTAGAACATGGTTCGAAGGAAAATACGCTTGAATTAATGTTGTAAACAAACCTATCAATCATTGTTGAAAAGAAGATTAGGCTTCTTTGCAATAACACCTTGTAGTGGTGGAGCAAAGGGGGAGAAAGCTTGTAATGTTTAAGCACCCCTCTCTACTCTCAAAATCCTAATATCCCATGGCATGAATGTATCAACATAATGATTTCATCGTAAGTAATATCTTTTTTACATATTGTATTACAAAAGTATACAAGTATAATAAAGAATCGCTTTCAACTCATAGTGACAAGAAAAACAATGCTTTCAAAATGGTACTCCTAATCCGAGTGAGTTGCATTAGCTTGAAAAACAACAAATTTTGCCCAAACTATGGATGACAAATTCTTAAATAGCATATCTTTGAAACTATTTTTACAAAATTGGGAACCTCAATACATTATTGCATTTCATTTTCCAATGCAAATTTTACACAAACCACCTTGATATAGTGCTAGACCCTAACACATGGTTTTGAACCGAAGTTTTACAACCACCAATAATGACAACTCTCTAATGTAAATCCCTAGATAACATATAATAAAATATCATCAAAACACCATGTCAAATATAGTCATTGCAACTTTATAGTCCCAAAAAAGGTGCTTCACTAACTCCTATTTCCTAAAAAAAAAAAATACAAGTATAATCCATGAAGCTTGATTTGACCTTGATAACACTGAAAAAATATGTTTAACTACAAAAATTTTGTTAGGAAGGGTCAACACCTCGACATTTCAAATTAGCCCCTAATGTTTCATGCCATAAGGTTCAAATTCAATTGCATGAGACTTCAAAGGTAGCAAACACCCCAAATGTCCTACTAATTGACTTGACACTAAAAGAGGAAACAACTTGAGTTGTAACCTCTCTGTGGGACATTAATCTCCCCTTATTAGTGTTTATTTTCCTTGAAACGTTAATTCTTACATTAGTAACATCCATCCTCTTTGTTATTGTGCTTCACCTTCCACGCTAAATTAGGACACTGAGAATGACATTGAGTGCCACGTAAATTCCATGACCAACTATTGGCATGTGCTCTATGGTTTTTAAACAAAGATTGATCAATTGCAAGGAATGGTTTTATAGGTTGTTTTTTCCTTTCCTACATGCCTTACACTTCTTGCACATAAGTAGTGTCTAGGAATCTAGTCTCCTCTTCCTCTCTTTATTTTTTAGCCATGAAACATGTCCATGATTGCCTAGGTGTGTCTAAACAGTATTGTTGCAAAATTTGGCAAGGTTCTATCAAATAATAATTTCTCAAATCTAAGAATTTAATATGGGTTCGACTATTAACGTCTAGTAAAAGAAATAATGTTCAATTTGGAAAGGTTTTATCAAGTAATACTTTTTCAAACTAAATAAAATGATTACTAGACTATTAACATCTAAAAGACATTCAAACTATGCAATGTATAATTACTACAAGATTTAGACAAATAACAACCTATATACTCTCTTGATCTCTTAATCTTATGAAATTTATTTTTTTCATCACCATCATGAAAATTTACAAACTGTGAAAGTGATCCAATACTTTTCACAACCCACTTTGATCATTGTATGTAAACATAAAAAGATCCATAAATAATTATAACACCAATCCCAATGTAACAGTGATAGTTGTTGTGAAATATAAGGTTAAAACGAGTTGGTAAGTGTTTTGTTATGCACACCCTCTAGTCAAAAGCTATAACAATGGTCATTATCGGAAATACAGTGCAAACAAAACTCTGAAGATTAAAGTTATAAAAGGAAAACATCCACCCCTTTACTTAGAGGATGGTAATTTCATTGAATAGTCGTAGTGACTAACTACCACCAACTATTCTATTGAAGAGTTTTCATTTTATTTTCTAATTATTTACACATCATTTCTACAGTTTTCCTTGGGAGATGGCATTTTGTCTGTGCATAAAATGGAGTGTACACATGTCAATAGGAAGGAAGGAGATGAAGCACTAGTTGTAACTTTGGCAGAGTCGAATTGTCTTTTAGGAGAACACTAGACTACTTTTGTTAATGCAGGCACATCAAGTATGTGCAATGGCAAAAATTGTATAGTAGAGTTGTGGATGAACCCTTATGTATAAATCCAATACTTTTCACAACTCTTTCAGATCATTGTCACAATCTAAAGGTTCTCATGATGGTGACACAAAAAAATGACTTTCATAAGAATAAGGATTCCAAGAAAGCATATGTTAAAGGTTGTTACTCATTGAAATCTTATAGTACTTATACATCGCAAAGGAATGATTTTAAGATGTTAAAAGTCATGTCCATAATAAATTCTTAGGTAGATTACATCATCATTTCATCTAATTTGAGAAAGTATTACTTGATAACAACTCGCCAAATTTTGCAACATGGTTTATACATACCCTAACCATCATAGGCATGTTTTTTCTCTCAAGCTAAAAGACCAAGAGATGACAAGGAGGACGAGGACTCATACACTACTTAGGGGAAGAAAAAACTGTAAGGCATGGAGGAAAGGGGAAAAACCAGTGTGCAAAAACAGTTATTGCAATTCATCAATCTTTGGTTATCAATCAAGGAATCGATGTCATTACACTATCATGGGGTTGACAGGACACTTCGTGTCATTCTCAATCTACTAATTCAATGTGAAAGGTGAAGCAAAGTAACAAAAATAGGGTGGATGTTACCAATGTGATAACTGGTGTTTTAAAACAAGAAAATGCTAATAAGGGGGGCCAATGTCCCACAAGGAGGTTGCAGTGTAAGTTGTTTCCTCTTTTATTGTCAAGTCAATCAGTGACTTTTGGCGTGTTTGCTAGTGTTTTAGTCTCATGCCAATGGATCTAAACCTTTGGCATGGAAAATTAGAGGGCTAACTTGAAATGTTAAGGTGCAAAACCTTCCCAATGCAAATTTTATGGTTAAAAATATTGTCAACATCATCAAAGTCTACCCTCAAAAATATAAGTTGGCCAGTCACACTAAACAAACTCTGCTTTTGCCTTTTGTGGGAAATAGGTTTCAATGAAGTGCATTTTTTGGACAATAGAGTTGAAATCACTCGATCAGACATGGTGCTAACAATATCTCATCATATGTTATCTAGGGCTTTACATTAGAACATTATCATTCTTTGTGATTGTAGAACTCTGGTTCAAAACCATATGTTAGGACTCCATAGCTATGTCAAGTTGGTTTGTGTAAAGATGCATCGGAAAATGAAATGTATTTCGAGGATCCCAATTTTGTAAAAATGGTCTCAAGGATATATTGTTTAAGAAGTTATCATCCATACTACAGCGAAAATATGTTATTTTCCAAAAGAATGTAGCTTGCTTGGATTGGAAGTACCGTTTTGAACCCATTGTTTTTCTTGTCACTGCGAGTTGAGAACAATTCTTTATTGTACTTGTATATTTATGTTATATGATCATTTTTTTAAACCATCACCTAACAATGAAATCATTATTTTGATAAGAAAACCCATATAACAGAAGGCGTTGTCTAATAAAATGAGCAATGTATTTTTGTCGCATAAACTTTAAATACGTTACTAGTCAAAAAATAAGAGCAAATTAATTACTCTAACAAGTGGTGTGTGTTTCTTTTCAATTTTTTGTTGTGTCGACACAGATTCAGGGTTTATAATGGAAGGCATTGTCTAATAAAATGGGCAACATATTTTTTTCACATCAACTTTAAATGTGTTACTAGTCCAAAAAAAAAAGAGCAAATCAATTACTCTAAGTAGTGTGTTTCTTCTCATTTTTTTGCTACGTCAGCACAGGTTCGGGGTTTATAACAACAAAACTGCAAAAAACACCCATGGCTCCTCTCCTTCCACAGTTGAGAAAAAAAGAGAGGACAACACAATTGTATTACAACTCATAATATATTGTATTACAGTTGCTAAATGACCTCATATAACAATATATATATAAAGTATCTATGCAAGCATTCTAAATAATTCCATGGCACCATAACCCCATAGACACCTTTCCCCTTTAAGGTATCATTGCTTTGCCAAATAAAGTTAAATTCACATTAAACTTTTTAAAAGAAAGTAACAAATACACTGAAGCATAGTGTCTAGGATCACAATTTGATATTTATAAAAAGCAAACAATCTGCAAGGGAAAAGGAAAGGTCAATGAATTATATGGTAAATATATATATATATAATCTGTCAAGGGAAAAGGAAAGGTTAATAAATTATATGGCAAATTCATATATATATATATATATAGCATGAGTGGGTTTAATGGTTAAGAACATGTGTTTCCTCCTAAGAAGTCACAAGTTCAAATCCAGAGCAGGGATATATATATATACAGCGTAGACTTTAGCAATAGTAATCAAATTGTTGAGAGGAGGGATCCCTTGTCCCACAAACAAAAGGATCCCATAGACCAATTTGGTGTATGGCTTGATTATATTATTATTATTATTATATTAAAAGAAACTAAAATATTGATAACATTACAATTTTACTATATTAAATTAAAAAATAAGGTCAAACATCAATTTTGTAATGACCCCATTTGTTACGACTACGAGTGAAGCAGAAGTGCAAAACTTTATTTTTTTAAAGGCAATAAGGCGACGACGACAACGGTTTAACCACATCACTGACGACGAACGTAAGCACGCAGTCCAGGCAAAAGGAAACTATGACTCCACGCACTGACACAAGGGCAACTAGGCGAAACATGCGTAGATCAACAAGGAGGAACGACTACCCGCCCGACGCAAACAAGACCCGCCTACAAGCTAAGAGACAACATCCCCCTCCCGACACAACGACCTTGACGAACAAGACTAGAACCTCAAGGCGCGCGTACCAAACGCATGAAAGCGTTCCACCCACGCGCCAAAAGCAACTTACTACGCTCGACAACACTCACACAGAATACACCGACTCCGACCAAGTTCTCGTTCGCCTCTATCCAATAGGGCGCCATGATCCCCTCATCAGGAATCATGTCGTCCCCAAGTGATAGACACGTCAATAATCGTGGCACCACACATCCTATCTGGACCGAGGACTCTAGATAAATCCGACGTGCTAGGAGCCGAATACCGATAAGAAAACCACACTCAAACCCCAACAACAGGTCGACGAGACACCAGATGACAACTACCAGGGTCTAGACAAAAGCCAATACACAACTTCGTCAACCACCCAACCCTTTTATCAAGTCTAACTGGTCATTAATTACCATCTAATTAGTGTTGAATACAGATCTAAATTTATCATAACTTACGATCTAAAAGGGCAATTCTAAATTAATTCCAAATTGTAATCTAACTAGCAATTGATATCATAAAACAACATTTACCATATCCATGCATAAAGCTATAATGAAATACTTATTAACACATTACATTACAACATGCGGTATGTCTACACTAACCGTACCAAAATGGCAGTCGTCTCTTAACCTTAAAAAGAATATGCTAAGAAGTGACAATGTCGTTAAAGCCATATACATTCAATGGGAAATTAGAGCCATATACAATCGATGAGATTTGTTGCCATATGCACTTAATGAGATTAATTGTCAAATGCCTGATCATAATTGAATGTCATTCAGAGCCACTCAATGCAGTTGATGCCATTGTTACACGATACCCTACAACAATAATTATCATAGCTAATTAAGAGAAAAGGGAACATTGTCTAGAAACAAATACGCCAATTAAAATGTTGTTAGGTAAAAGTAAGAACTCAGGAGTAAGAACGTTGAAGCAATTGGTTAGTTGTCTAGCAAAATGTTAATTTGATTGTCATCAATGCAGAATCCAATCGTTGATTGTCTAAAATACAGTAAGGATATTTTGATTGTCTAAAATACAAAAAGGATGTTGTTGCCCATGAAATCATTGCCACAAGTAGTTGGAGACGAGGTCATAACGGTGTAGGTAAGTGGGGAAATCAATGATAGAATAAATTCTACATTGTCTGGTAAAAATTGTGAGAAGTTGTGTATTAATTTAAATGCCAAGCATGTCTATTACTCAAGATAATAAGCTAACATCGTCTCAGATATAAATATCAACGTTGATTGTTCAAAGCATACAGTAACTTAGTTGTTCATAAATTAAATTAACTATCCAACACATCTAGAATTTATCGACATCAGAATAAGAAATTGTTGTCAAGTAAAAGCAATTAAGAATTTAACCGAGATAATGAAACCGCTCAAAGTCTACTTAAGGATTTACTCCCTTATAAATCATTGTCTAGCTAACTTGTTGTCAAGAAAAAAGTTGTTGTAAAATTCAGGGTTATTGTCCATGCCTTAGTTCGCTAACCAAAATCAAGGCCACCTATAAATAATCGCTATCCATTGTCATTGAGCAATTACAGCCATACCAATTCTCAAATCGTTGAGGTAATATAATCCAGAAAGTAATAAAGCTGGCGTCCCAATACAGAGAACCAAAAAACAAACAAAAAAAACTCAATCCCAATGTCGGCATGTCTAAATTCGAGCCATATGTAAAGTAAAATCGCAGACACGGGGGTAAAATGCAGTCAGTAAAAGAGGCACTAACTGAAGGGAATTCATTGTCTGTGTGCAAATAAAAGAACACTTGTTGTCTCAAGAAGTCCTTGTTATCCTTCACATAATAACTGGAATGAAAATTAATGCAATACTTAAACCATATTAAATTTGCTACCGTATTACAAGCTACCCGACTTAAAAGATATTAAACATTGAGGTGTAACTCGCTAGGTAACATGGTGAGGCAGGGTATCAACGCCAAGTGCAATCGTAGTGGAAATTGCAGAGTAAAAACGCCTAGAAAAGCGAAAATAAAATCGCAGTGTAATATAAGGATTGGGAAGGGCAGCATGCAAGATCAGAATCGGATTTAGTACTGCAGTAGGCTTCGGAAATCAGATGTGGATCCAATGTTAAGCAATCAAAGGTAAAGGTGAAATCGCAGAGATATAGGGGATCACAGCGATTACAAGGTTACAAATCGCAGGGGTATAGGGGATTACAGCGATTACAAGGTTACAAATCGCAGAGGTAAAGGTGCCATGAAGGTTGAGTTTAACATTCAAATAAATCCACTGAGGTTATAACATTCAAATAATTTAATCCGCTAAGTTTATCCAAAAGAAAAATGCCTAGAAGCATAATTCGTCTTAACCCAATATACGTTGGCAATCTAAACAATCAGACCAAAATCAAAATTCGTTGGGCAAAATTTTGCCCACCCCCCCCCCCAAATCAAACGAATGCAGTCGAAGAAGTGGCAAATCGCCAGGCAAACAAACGAACAGCAGACTTAATCAAGCAACGAATGCAATCTGGCAATGGAAAAAGCGCAGTCTTAACTAGTGGTGAAAAATGCAACCTCAATTGTCTTCAAGTAGAGTGCAGAGGTAAATTAAACCAGTGAAAATCCAGCAAAATATAAAATGCCAAGATAAAAAAAAAAACTTCGCCATCAATCGATAAATTTCAGGGTTAATTAATCGCATCAAGACGCAAAACAACACACTACCTGGAACAACCAACAGGGCTAGACGACTGGCAGGAACATCCTTCGCTCATCATCCACGCACAGAAAAGCAGGGCATTTAGATCCATAGGTCTATTAATACCGAAGTGACGACCGTAGATCTAGCTCCTGGTCGACTGCTCAAGCGTGGACTGATGAGCTAGGGATGAAGGCAAAAATAAACCGCATATCATCACAAATCAATAAACCATAGAACGGTCAAGACATGCAGGGATCAAAGGCCAAGGGAAACAATCAACAGGGAGCTTAAGGCTATGGGAGGGGAAATCAGTGATCAATTAAAATGTTAAGTCAATCATTTTCTTTACCGACTTAAACATACAGAACTACAAACGTAAAGTATACTAATAATCTACCATGCAGAAATAAAGGAAGCGCATCGTAGCCCTAGTCGCCCGCTCTGAGCTTTTATCCCGCGCGCTTCGTGCAGCTCCCACTTGTCGACCGATGAGACTTCATCGGTACCTCCCAGCCAACGCTAGGGGTACTCTTCTTCCCCCTTAGCCCCCCAAGCCGCAAAGGGGCCACGCACACTAACCAGAGAATCAGCTAGCTCCCAACTCGCCTCGCAAGGCCGAGCTACCACTCCTCACCGAGCTGGGTATCCCAACTCCCACAAGCTAAGTCAGTCAAGTATAAATTTCCGCAGCGTAACATTACGCATAACAGAAGAGATCCATCATCCTCCTCCTCCCTTCTTTGTATAGATTTTCTAAGTCCATTACTTTCCCAAAATCCCTTTTAATTTATTGTTTAATAATTTAATTCATAATAATCTTTCTCGTACATGTGTCACCCATCCCCATCATTCCTCCATAAATTAATTTCATTAATTAAATAAATATCCCTATTTGTCTCACCCACCTAAAATCATTCCTAGAATCGCTCCTAGGTGTCACCATATTCCCTTACAAGTTTTGATGACTTTCCCCCTTATTAATTAACTAGTTGAGTTTAATTTAGAAAGTTTTTAAATGCTAGATACCTTAGTAAGTTAGACTTTCCTCCTTCTTCTTTTTTCCTTTTGTTTCCCCTTTATTTTTATGCTTCCTGTTTTTTCCTAGTTTCCTAATTATTTTAGATTTCTCTCTTTCTCTTTTTATTTAAAACTCAATTTGGCAGGTGTAGAAAATTAACGTTTTCCCTTTTCCCTTTTTAATTAATAAATTTTAATTAGTATAAGTAACAAAACTAATATTTTTCCCCCGTTTTTAAATTTTATCCCCAAAAGATTTTTATAAATTAAAAGAATTACTCACCCCTTCTCGACACGTGATTAATGATGATTATCATTTTTTTTTTATTTTTTTTACAAACATATTTTTATTTTACCACAAATTTCACCTAGACCTAGATTTTAATTTTCGAGACTGGGCGACATTTTATTAGGGAAAATGTTATAAAAAAATTTATCATGTTATTCGTCCTAAGGCCATCTAGGTTTATTCATTTATTAATTAACAATGCGACGTGACCTTCAGGACGCACTACATGCTCCAAGGGTGCCACTCGCGTCTTTCCATTTTTCTTGGGCGACGTGCCCTTCAGGACACACCACGTGCTCCAAGGGTGCCACTCGCCTCTTTCTATTTTTCTTGCGCGACGTGCCCTTCAGGATGCACCACGTGCTCCAAGGGTGCCACTCGCCTCTTGACTGACTTAGTAGACATCAAAAACCTCTGGAGTCAATACTCCGCCAGGTGATTTTGTGGGAGACTAAGGGCCTCTAAGGAATAAGGCCCCTGCCTTATTGCGCACCCCTTAGAATTATTATGAGGGATTGTCGCAGTCTGCCCTCATGGCATCGTGGGTCCTCTCGAACTAGGTAATCATTAACCTACAATTCGAACCACGACGGGAGTGCTAGTACGTTGTGACAGGGTTGTTGTCCACACACCTCCCTCAACATCTATGGTAGTCGTGCGTGACCCCTCTACTCCACATGTGAGTCTGATCGGCAAGCTATCGTCAGCCTGCATCATCAACGAATCATGTCAGAAATATATCCATAATCATATCATCTAATCAGAGGCACTAATATCACATATAAAACAATCAAACCCCAATAGTTCACTCCCCAACTCGATTCGGAGTCCAAGGGGTTTCATCGATGCCTCTGCATCCTCGAGGTCCAAAATCCTGCACACTCAGTAAAACCGAGTCAATAGCACCTGTCTATGTCAATGCAGCAAAACATGTCATCAACCCATAACGCATCATAATCAAAATCAAATGCTTAATAGTATAATAATCCGGATCATTTGCGAGCAAGTGTCCTCAAAGAATAAGTTCGCTCACTGTGCGCAAGAGCGGGATGTTACAAATTTTACCTTGTTAAATTAAAAAGTTGTGCCAAGACTTCTGAATGTTAATTAAGCCTGACATAAGAGATGTTAAACATCATAAATGGTCCAATTAAATTACAATTGTTATTCCTGTGAGCATTGCATTTTAGCTTAAAGTTTATTAAATAGTAAGTTAGAATAAGTGTATTAAATCAAAATGATGCAAACAAAATTTGCACATAAGGCGTTGCTATAATGAAAACAGCAAAACAGATCAACCGTCTTGCCTCTTACTCTTGATTTAAAGCCATAGAACAAATAGTTATGTAAAGTACAGCTCTTGCTAAATTCTGAATTCCAAAAAAAAATTGAAGTACAAATAATGGAAAAGCAAAGGATAACACATTCAGGAACAGAAAGCGCCTAAGCAGGAACAAAAAAGAAAGGTTGTCTTCATCAACAAGAACAATGCCCAAGCAGGAACAGTGCTCGAGCAGCCAACACGGTTCATATGCCCAAACAAGAACAATGCATGAATCTGTGTGTGCCCGTGAAGGTGTGGTGGGTCGTCCTAGTCGAGAGTGGAACTGTGAGTGCACCCGTGGAGCTGAGGTGGGCCACAGAAGCTGCAATTGCAAGAGGTTTAGGTGGGCTCCCAAATTGTTAGGCATTTGTCTCCAATAGACAGACAGGTATTGTCTTGTTTCTTATTCTGTGTTTATTTTTTCTTGTCCCCTATGGCAATGACAATGCATTCAACACACATAAAAAATGGACAAGAGGTGCTCGTCTTGGGGGAAACAAACCATTTAGGTCAAGTGAAAATTGTCTCTTCAAGCAAAGCGGGGAAGTGGGTTTGGGTCAATGCCAAACAGTTTCGAGGTATTTTAAAACGTAGAATTGCTCGTCTAAAATGGAAACAGACGAGGAAAAAATTGGCCCTCCGTAATAAACTTTCAAACAAACCTCTTTTGCAAAGGTGTAACAGCAACACGACTAAAGACAGCAGTGATTATGCGTTGTACAATCCCACATCCACACCTCACATGGTCACCTAACTTATATGTGCAAGAGTTACTAAATGCCAAGAGGAGATTGGAAGTTTTGGAAGTCAAAGGGCATGAGAAAGACCTTCAAATCCAACTATTGACAGTAGAAAATTGGGACTTAACAACAAACAATAAAGTTTTAAAAGATCAAGTGACATTGTTGCAAGAAGTCCTTTTGGAAGCAAAGGTTGAATGGCAAGGCTTGAAGGATGTCGGGAAAATCAGAGAAGATTTTGTTGTGAAAATTAGAGAGGAGATGAACTCTAAAACACCCAAAGCTGAAGGGAAAATAGGAGAACAAGCATACACCCATGGAGTGAAAGCAAGGGATGAAGAGAAAATAGATTTTACAAAAAAATTCAAAACTTGGGCACAAATCATTAGCAATTCTGCTCATAAGGAAAAAGAAACACATAGCCAGGGGGACGACATGCAAGGTAGAGAAAACAAGGAAAGACAAGGCAGAGCAACAAACGTAATTATCAAAGGTGTGAGAGAGTATGGAAAAAATGAGTGTACTCTTAATCTTGCACGTGAATTTTTTAAGGACAAGTTGTTTTGGCAAGGCCGAATTTGGCAAGCATGGAGGGTGGGTAAGCCTAGTGGGGAGAGAGCTAGGCCCATAAAAGTCATCATGTCAAGCATACGTGACAAGCAAATTCTCCTAGGCAAGAAGCAACTCTTGAGAGACTCTCGCTTTTTTCTAGACGAAGATTTAACTATTAGACAGCAAGAGGAAAGAAGGGAAGAGTTGTCAAAGGTTAGGGCAGCAAGGGATGAGGGCAAAAGGGCATGGTTGTTCAAAGGAAAAGTTGTTAGTATTTTTCGGTCCTCATTCTAAAACAAGACAACAAGTTGGTAGCCAAGAAGAGAACAATTTCATTAGCAGGAAAATATGAAACAAGGCCAGTATGGACAAATAGGGGTGAAAACTCAACTTTGAGTCTTGTAGACCAAAACAAATAGCAATCAAATTACTCCCCGATTTCCTTAAGATTAGTTTGTTGGAATTGCAGAGGTTATCCTTGGAGGCGGGAACCTGGGTTAGGACCTATCGCAGAAGATAGAGACATAATTTGTCTATTGGAAACACTTAAGCATGAAGGGTGCAAGACACCTATGTTTGAAGAGTATGTGAAGATGGCAATGTGGAACAAAGCAACTGAAAATGGTGAAGGACACGGGGGTATCATGGTCTTAGTGAAGAAAAAAAAAGGTCGTCTCATTCAATTAGAAAGAGAAGACTCAAATAAACAATTCATTTGGTTTAAAATATCATAAAATGGAAACATCATCAAAATTGCAACATGTTATTTTGCCCCACAAGTTTCAAAAACTTACAAAAATAGGGGGCTTGACCACAAAGACCCCTTTGCAGCCTTAAAAACGATATTGCAGCGTACTCTCAACTAAGTGAAGTCCTTATAGTGGGTGATTTCAATGCTAGGACAGCATGTGAACAAGCTAGTATTCTTCGTTGTAAGGAAGACTGTAACCCCATTTGGATTACAAAAGAAAGAAATCATCAGTGGACAAGAGTTTCAGAGGACAACAAAAGATGCAACTTTTTTGGGGAACAATTGCTTACTTTATGTGGGGCATTTGACTTAATCGTTTGTAATGGGTTGGCTAGATGGGCGAATTCTGGCAATTTCACTTGCAATACCTACAATGGAGCAAGTGTAGTAGACTATGCAATTTGCTCACATGGCTTGTGTGAGAAAATGGAGGAAATTTTGATCGTTGAACAACTGTGGGAGTTGAAATCTAATCATAAACCGTTCTATTTAAGTCTAACTTGGGTTGAACAACAATAGCATGGGAATAATAATCAATACATTCAACAACGTCATTCAAAGGGCAGAATTATGTTGACTCAAAAAAACTATAACACCTTCAAGATAGCGCTAAAGAGGTTCAACAAGGAGAAAATTATGTCCCAGGGCCTTCATAGCCATGAGCTAACAAATTTAATCCAAAGCACACTCACAGAATGCAAAAGAGTAAAAAATAGGAAATCTGAAACAAGTTGTTTTCCGGTTAATGTTTGGTTTGATAAGGAATGCAAAACAGCAAGGAAAACTTTGAAAGAGTCAAGCCAGAAAAAAATAAACATAAAAGCTTACAAACAAATTGTAAGAAAGAAAAAAATTGATTTCATGATCTCAAGGAGGGAGGAACTATTCTTCTTGGGGGAAAATAACCCCAAGTTATTTTGGAAGAAACTTCAAATGAAAAAGAAACAAACTAAAAATAATATCACAGTCTATCAGTGGTTCGAGTATGCAAAGCAGTTTTATGAGCAATATCCTAAGGTGGACCCCCCTCCCTTGGTCAACACTACTACTAAGCTCTTCATCGTGCAAGAAATTGAGGTGGGTATCAAAAAGTTGGGTGTTGGAAAAGCAAAAGATTTAATTGAACTCCAAGCAGAATATCTAAAGTGGGGTTCAAAAACTCTAGCACCTTACATTATGAAAATTTTCAACATCATTCAGCAGGGATTCCCTACAAATTGGACAACGAGGCTAGCAATACCGCTTTTCAAGAGTGGGGATCTCAACAATCCCTCCAACTATAGGACCATAATGATAAACCCCTTGTTTGCAAAGTTATTTAGAAGTATGCTAGAAAATAGAATCAGCAAGTGGGCGGAAGAAGGGGATAAGCGTGCTAAAGGGCAAGCAGGTTTCAGACCTAAACACTCAACGATTGATCACAGTATAACTCTATGGCACATCATTGAAAAAGTGTGGGAGAAAAAAGAGGAAGCCTTTTGTTGCTTTGTCAATTTCAAAAAAGCTTTTGACATGATCCCTAGAGATAAGCTTTGGCATAGAATGGAAGAACTTGGGGTTCCTATACATCTTAGAACAATCGTCCATAGGACATATGAGGAGGTTAAAGTCAAAATCAAAACGTCCATTGGTATCTCCGAAAGTTTTAGGAGCGATATAGGGGTCAAGCAAGGGTGCCCATTGTCCCCTACCCTTTTTGGTTTATATATAGACAAACTTGAAGAGTGGTTAAACTCACAGGAGGGTGATGGTGCTATTTTGGGTGATTTTGTAATAAGGTTTCTTTTGTATGCAAATGACCTTATTTTGATTGTTAAATCCGCTCTTGGGTTGCAAGAACACTTAATTTCCCTTGAGCACTTTTGTAATACAGTGTGGATGCAAGTCAATACTAGCAAGATGAAAGTGGTGATTTTTTCTAGCAAAAGAAAGCATAAGCAACATAAGTTCTACTTTGAAGGCAACACTCTTGAAGAAGTGGCAGATTACAAATACCTCAGAATTGACTTCAACAAAAATCTAAGTTGGGAAGGTTGCAGAAAGAAAAGAACTTTGGGAGATTGGAAAGCATTCTATGCTTTTCAAAATAGGTGCAGAGAAGCAGAGCTATGGGATTGGAAGACTATGCAAACTCTCTTTGGGCTTTTAGTGATCTCGATGGTTCTATATGGTTGTGAAGTGTGGGCCAGCAGCACATCTGACTTACAGAGGAAGCAAATTGAGAAGATTCAAAAACGCTTGATCACAAACAAGTTTAAAATTAAAAGTTCAGTGCCTTGTGATATCATGCTGAGTGAAATGGGGGTTGCTCCTATTGAAGCAATTGCTATGGTGCGTCTCATAAGATATCTAAAAATATTGAGCAAATGGAAGACAGACGGTGGCCTAAAGTCGTCTTCAATGACATATTGTGCAAAAAAAAGAAGACATGGATGCGACAAAATATTAAATGGCTTAATAAATGGAATATCCACTTGAACAGGTGCCCTACGAACAATAAAGAGATAAAGGCTTTTGTTATTGATAGGTTCCACAAGCGAACTTGGAATAAAGGGCTTGGGAGAAAGAAAGAGTATTATATTGAAGAGTTTAACCCCACATACAATCATCATCAAAAAGCGTACATAGGGGCCAATATATCTTGGAGAGCCAAAATGCTTATAGCCCAATTAAGAACCAATTCCCATAAACTCCGGTGTGAAATTGGACGTTGGAAAAGACCAAAAGAAGCTTGGGAAGAAAGGGTGTGTATATTTTGCACCTCCAAAAAAGTGGAAACAGAAAAACATTTTATTTTAGAGTGAAGCCTTCAAATACAGTAGGGACAGCTATATAAGTATCTTGACAGCTAGCTCTTGGAATAACTTATTCAGCGAGGGGACAGTGGAGAAATTGGGAGAGCTCATCATCAAGTTGAACAGGAAAAGGGCTGAACTGCAGAAATCATTGTGTGAGGCGGTCTATCGCATAGGCTATTGTTAGCCTCGTGGACGTTAAAATCATTTTCTTTCTTTCTTTCTGCCCATGGAGAAAGCAGAGAGTCAAATCGGGGACATCATATTTAAAATTATAGAACAAAAATTAAGTACAAATAATGGAAAAGCAAAGGATTACACATTCTGCCCATGGAGAAAGCATAGTGTGAGTCAAATCGGGGACATCATATTTAAAATTATAGAACATACTCACTGTCCATAGAGGGTGTAGGGCACTAACACGCACTATAACTACATTCAATGACATATCGTCTTCCACGCCTTGGGCATGATCATTTTACTGCTACTGAACATGGGAATCATGCAACTATGCACATAAAGAGAAAATCAGATGCAAAATAAAAACTGCAAGAACAAGTGACACTTATAATTTTAATTATTTTTAACAGTTAAGATTAAAAGATTTTAATAATTTCCACAAATGACCAAAAAAGTAGGTTAATAGAACTGAAAAGTAGCACCAGTAACAACATGATGTAAAGAGTGCCAAGGCTACTCCTGCAAACTGGAAGAAAAAGATGAAGATAACAACGATATAAAAGTACAAGTAAATAGCAAAAAGAGAACAAAGTAGTCATCACTAGGTACATGCCATAAGAACTGCATATCTGGGATATGTAGTCCAGTCTTTGCTTTGAAAGAATAGCATTAAGGAGCAGCACCGGGGAAAATGGGACAAGCAACTCTCATGTTAATGACGGATCCATAAAATAACAATAAAATTCAATCTGCAAATTTGCTGGTCAGCAGAATCCATCCATCTTCAACTCGACAATTTTTACAGGCCGACATGCAGCAGGTGCTATGAAACATAGAAATAGTTTACTAGAATATGTATATTATTGGTAACATGGCTGTGGTTTTATCACTACACCAATTTTTACCCACCAATAAAATCTTCTCCAGAGCCATCTTTACTCCTCTTGTTAGAGCCGAGACAACAATGCAGCTGCAATTGCATATTTTTCCTTCATCTCTTGTTTCTCAGTATGCCAAGCATTAGATTTGTACAAACAGTGATAAGACAATTCATGATATACAAAGGTAATAAATTATCTCTGATGAAAAGACCAAATGGTCAGACCATTGACAGTGAATCCCAATTCATTGATAATCAAGAAGGCAATCTCTGCCATGATACACCTTAATGGAGAAAACTAACTAGCTATGCTACATGTTCTTCTTTGCTTCTAACGTAGCTCCTTCTCTTAGCATGTCCTGTGAATCTCTTTCCATACCAAGCTTTGCAAGGGATATTGCTTGCATGTAAAAAGCTGTTGGCCACTCTGGTTGGCATACCTGTGCCTGCATTGCATCCCGGAGAGCAAGTTGAGGTTGATCACTCATCAAATATGCCAAACTACGCCTTGCAAAGACAGTTGGAGATGGGATAGTCATAACATTGACCAACTGTAAAAAAAAAACAAGAACAAATTAGCAGCCRTGATTTTCCTGCAGAAAGCCATCGATAATAAGTGATATTTAATGTCTCTACCTGTAAAATGCATATTACTTGGGCTCAAGAAAAAAAAATTAAATCGTGACAAAGAACCTTTGATAGATTTCAAAGTCTACATGACAATAGCTGTTATTAAAGAGGAAAATCTAAATCCATCTCAGTGGAAGTTCTGCCAGATAGCTAAAATTGCAGGCATTGGAGGTTATTAGTTATATGATCTTCATATCCCGTTAATAGACAGACCTTAGGCTTGCATGACAAAATCCAGGAACTATAGACTCCACCCTCCGTAGGATGTATAAAATATGATTTTAATGGACCTTATCAGATATAAACACAGAAAACATGGACAGAAAAATATATGATAGAAAAGAGAGAATAATTGCTTTGTTATCCTGTGATGCAAGGTCTCAATACATAGTAGGATAGTAAGTACATTACGTAGCTCCAGCATACCTAATCATCTAATAACCCAATATTTATTAAGTCACAATTACATAAATTTAGGTCCATTGGGTTGTGATCTAGCAGCGACCTTGGGTGGTTGTCGCGTGACCCAGATTCAAATCTTGGTGGGCACGTTCCCACCTTTCGTGTACTGTCATTTGTGGCATATTAATGGTGTTATTGTTATTAATGTAATGAGTCGGCGAGGCACTGGCACTATTAATGTAATGAGTCAGCGAGGCACTGGCATCCTCTTTCTTGTCTTCAGTTGTCGGAGAAAGAGAATGGTTTATTTCCAGGTTTTTTCAGTGTGTTGGGCTGTTTCCCATTTGAAAAATTTTACATCACTTTATTAAAAAGACTCTTTGCCTAAGTCGTTTATTATGACTTTATTACATCACAAAAGTACATATGTACGACTAAATCTAATTATGACCATTATATCTAACAACCTCCCAAAATGATCATATTACATAGATTTGCTCATTCTGAAACAAAAACAGAATATCTTGACAAAGCAAGACCTTTGCAGCCCACTTCTAAGAGATGTCTTCAATCAGCTACTATAAATGAACGGCATCCAGTAGGGTTGATTAAAACAATTCATGTCACCAACCCTCTGTTTGACCATTGCCTCACCGGCCAGATGAGAGCCAATGTTAACTGAATAGTCAGCATTTCCACCATGAATGTTGAACTGGGCTTGTGTTTTTAACTCACCTCATTGACACCACAGTAGCTCAACATATCAAAGCTTTGATTTCGCTTTTCTGTGAAACACCATCCCACTTCACTGTACACTATGCTTTGTCTTCACTATCCCTAAGGCTCTTCTTTTCTTCACCTTTGTCCTCAACAGACGAGCATAATGAATATGTTGCTAACCTTCTTGTCTTTTCTGACCATTTGGCCATTCATCTTTGGGTTGGGACAGACATCGCCTCAAATCTGTGTTTCTTTTTTGTTTTTGTGTCAACAATAAAGCATCTATTATTGTTGAAGACAACATCAGTGTGGACTATGCTTCATAATACAACTAACTGAAAGTGGGTTTTTCTTCCCTCACATCATTAAACAACAACCTCTTCCCTCTCATCTGAACTTGCACACTTCCCTTTCTTCAATTATGTATGCTTCTCTACGATTCAAGACAACAAAATCAAAGTTTGCTCTGTTGTCAACAAAATCAATATACCAATTTTTCTGATTATTAAAATGTTGTGGTGCACCTGAATCAATATATCAATTTGTTTTGTCACTAGCCATAAAAAAATAAATTCTTCTTCCTCTTTATATTTAGCCACATTAGCTTGCTTCTTCCAAGATTGATCTTTGGAAGAAATGCATTGGTTGATAAGTAACAGGACACAGCCCCCAGGGGTGCCATGCCAGTATCCTGTGTGTTGGACATGTAACATGCTAGGACACGTGTTGGACACGTGCCCTAGACATGTCCCAACCTGTCCAACACATGTTTTCCAAAAAGGAGACTCGTGGGGCCTCTAAAAGCATTTTTTTCACTTTTTTTTTGTAATTTTCAACTGCAGGGAAGGAGTTCTCATGGTTTGTTATTGTGCAGGTGAAGGGTAAAATTGAGATTTTAAGGGATTCCAAGTGCTTTGAAAGTGGATTAGCAAACCAGATTTGTTCCTTTTTCCAACAGAAGCATTTTTTTAATTCATTCCACAGAAATCATGGCTCAATCAGCAAGGGCAGCTGGTAAAGGTCAAAGGAAAGGGAGGAATGCCACTGTTGGTGTTTCCCCCCCTCCTTCAAGTTCATCTCTCTCTGCTGGTGTTCCATCCACTGCAAGTACAGCTTACACTGCTGAAAAAAACTCTGCTGTAGCAAGAAAGCATGCTCAAGAAAAGAAATATCCGCTGTGGAAGTATGTAACAAGACAGCAAGTGCTTGGGGCAAAGTTCGTTGGGGGAGGGAATGTTCTTTGGGCGTGTAATTTCTGCAACATCCAATACAAGAGCACCTACTACCGAGTTAAGGGCCATTTGTTGGCCCTTGACTGTGGACTGAGCATGTAAAGCGGTGAGTGCTACCAAACGTAAAGAAATGGAAAGAGAGGATAATATTGGTTTGGGGAAGGTGGTAGCAGCAAGTAGGAAAAAACAAAAATGAGGATCCTCTTCCATTCTTGAGGAAGCGATCTAGTGGATTTGGAAGTGGGACTGCAATTCGGCCAACAAGAAAGAGGCCAGCTCCAAGTGGTGGCCCAATGGACAAGATCTTTCAACAAGAGAGGTGAGAAAAGGTTGATCTTATCATTGGGTTCTTTTTCTATCTCAACTTCATTTCATTTAATGTTTCATAGTCTCCTTTGTTTATTGAGATGTGTCGAGCTCTAGTTGAACGGGCTCCAACCAGGTATGTGCCTCCCAGTTAAAAGAAGCTTAGAACCACATTATTGGTTAACGCAAAGGAGGTGGATAAAATCATAGAGCCTATTAAATCATCATAGCCCTCATCCGGTGTCAGTATTGTTTCTGATGGATGGACAGATGCAGCACACCATCCACTCATCAATTTCATAGTGTCTTCCCTAAATGGATAAGTCTTCTTGAAAGCGGTGGATGCTCTTGAAAAATACAAGGATGCACAATATATGGGTGAGCTGTTCATTAAAGTTATTGAAGATGTAGTTATTGATTCTTGTGTGCAAATTATTACAGATAATGCACTTGTTTGCAAGGTTGTTGGCATGATTGTGGAAGCTAAATATCCACAGATATTTTGGACACCTTGCATTGTTCATTCTTTGAATTTAGCACTTAATTCTATTGCTTCAGATGTGACATGGATGGGAAGTCTTATTGATAATGCACACCATATCCACAATTCTGTACAAAACCACACCGAGGCCCTCACAATCTATAAAGAGTACACACACCTATCATTGTTGAAGATTGCAGATACTCGGTTTGCCTCCTAATTCATTATGTTTAAGAGGTTGAGAGAGGTCAAGACCGCTCTTGGGGCCAAGGTTATTTTATTACAGATAATGCACTTGTTTGCAAGGTTGTTGGCATGATTGTGGAAGCTAAATATCCACAGATATTTTGGACACCTTGCATTGTTCATTCTTTGAATTTATCACTTAATTCTATTGCTTCAGATGTGACATGGATGGGAAGTCTTATTGATAATGCACGCCATATCCACAATTCTGTTCAAAACCACACCAATGCCCTCACAATCTATAAAGAGTACACACACCTATCATTGTTGAAGATTGCAGATACTCGGTTTGCCTCCTAATTCATCATGCTTAAGAGGTTGAGAGAGGTCAAGACCGCTCTTGGGGCCAAGGTTATTTTAGAGTTTTGATCTTTTTGGAGAAATATCAAACATTTTCAAAAAAGGTCGAGGATACAATGTTAGATCATGGTTTGTGGGAGATGGTAGACCCTACCATTAAGATCATGGACCCTATCATTTCTTTGTTGCGGTTAGAAAACACGGACCAACCCATATTAAGAGATGTTTATGAGGGGTGGGATTCCATGATTGAGTTCATTAAGACCGTTATTTTGCAAAACGAGTGCCTGGTGTATGGGACATCAATAGAGATTTTATTCACCACCATACAAGATATTCTTATCACCGAGTGAGATAAGAATTGCACACCTTTGCATTGCTTGGCTCACTTGTTGAATCCCAAATACTACAGTAATGATTGGCTCAATGGTGTGCCTTCACACAGATTCCCTCCTCACATGGACGAAGAGATTTCACGGGGGAGGAAAGAATCCTCTAGAAGGATATATTAGGATAGACCGTCCCATGATGAGGTGGAGGGCTTTGTAGATTTTTCCACTAGCACTGAGAGATTTGGAGGCTATGATGTGCTTAGAGACAAGGGGGTTAAGAAGCCCTATGCTTGGTAGGAAACTCATGGGGAAGCATGCCTTATTCTACAACATTTAGCCATGAGGCTCCTCTCTCGGGTTACTAAATCCTCTTGTTGTGAGAGGAATTGGAACACATATGGGAATTTGTACAATTTGAAGAAGAGCGGGCTAGAGTAGTCTAGGGTAGAGACAATGGTGTATGTGTACTCCAACCTCTATCTTATTTACAAGCAGAGGGAGGAGTTGTTGAAGGGAAAGGAAAATATGGAGGATGTGTTTCATAATGATATGGGTTTGGACAGTAGTGTTGAGTTGGCATTAGCCAACTTGGATCTTAATGAACCAGCGCTAGAGACTGTCGCTTTTGATGATGGTGATCTTCTTGAGGGGTAATCCTCCACACTAGCAGATGTCGATCTTGGATTGGATATAGAGGAGGACGAGGATGGAGAGAGACCAGTGGCATTGGTGGTGATTTTGATGACTTTGACATGGAGGACTTCTGACAATTATGAGCTATGAGATTCTTCCATCTATGATTCTAGTATCTACCATATTTTGTAGTTGTCATTGGCATTCCCACCTATAGTATCAGTGATTCATTATCCATGTACTACATTTTGATTTTGACGACTTAATGAGAAAACTGCAGTTTATGGTTCTAATTTCGTGTGTGTATGTCATTTGATCATCATTGATGTAGTAACTAGTTGTATCAATATTTTGTAAATGTTCTAGTTTCTAAAAAAATGGATCTTTATGTCTATATTTAATTTTTGTATTATAATTCACTAATTTGTAATTTTTAATATATATATATATATAAAATGTGTCCTCCATGTCCTGTTTCCGGGATCGACATGTCCAGTGTTAGACACTCATATTTACATGTCCACCACGTATCGTGTCCTCATGTCATGGGACTTGGCTTGGTTGTATTTCTTGTCCCACAATTGTTTCCTACAAAACTTGGCCTTGTGCACTATATTACCACAATAAAAATGTTTGATACATTTTCCAAGCTTTTGAGTATATATATCACTACAATACCTACCATCTTCATGCCCATCTTTATACTTGCAAGGCTTGTCTTTGCCCTTGAATTTTGTAGGGCTACCTTCAATTCTCCATCTACAATATTGCTACCAAAACTACGTTTTCCACCTATCCTCCTACAAAGGTTTGTTGTTTCACTACTTCAACAAAATTTTCATAGGACTATTGTATACTCTTCAAAGCGATTATCACCATATCCTCCTCTTCCATCTTTCTATCTATTGAATTTAATAGATCGCTTGTATCTTTGATTGTTAACAAATGGTCACAAGGAGAATAGTGTTGCTCCATTGTTATAAAAAACAACATATTCTTTAAGCAGAATTCCCTACCTTTGTCTGATGTTTCATGCATATTCTTTAGGTGCCTCCAAATCCTAAAAGCATCACAAACTTCATGTAACATCTCATCAATCACTAAAAGCTTGATTAGCATCACAACCCCCCAATTCTTCCCATGATACTTGGTTTGAGCCCCTTCATTTGATTCAGATCACAACTCCTTTCCCAACATTATTTTGTCCATGCATACGTACTCAAAAATTGCCACCATTCTTTGTTTCCAAGTATTTAAAAAAATTCCATTAAATTTTTTATGTCCATCCGTCATGATAGTGAATAGACTTGCCTTTTTTAAACGTTTAAATACACCAAAAAAATCAGAATATAGATTACCTCTCTTAGTGTTTGATAACCCTATTGTTGTTCAACTTGTACTATCACACCAATGAGGTAACTACAGCCCCGCTGCTATAGCCACGTCAACAAAGTTCTCCATCTGAGTTTTTAACAACTCTGGAAATTGCATTGCACAAAAACAATTTTCCACAAACAAAACAAACTCAAACTTTTGTTCAAGCCGAGTGAAACTTAGCACACGCAATCATTTGCCAATCTCATACACTAAATTCATAAAAAAAATTGTTCTGAAAATCTTTCCATGCCTAGACAAGAAACTAAACTCTATTCTAGAAAACAAATAAAATTCACTTTAAAAAAATCGTTTTACAATGCATAATCAGCTTACATTGGCCCTTCTGCATACATCAACTGTACTTGAAGTTGGCTCAGTCAGTTTTACATCATCCCAAGTCTAGTCATCACATGTTCCACATTGCACCTGCTCTCTAGGGGCCCTTGAAAATCAAAACTCCTACAGCTCTATTTTGTTTCAAGTACCCTAACTATGGCCACAACCTATTGTAGCATATGAAATTCACACTTGGGTACTCACATACACCTACCCCCCAAGCGGTGCCTTGTGTGATCCACCCCTATGTCAAACTCATGCATCACATGTCTTCTAATGATACAATATCTCTCAACCACTGCCTATGTGACAAGTCACCTTCCTGGAGCTTCTATCACCCTAGCCTAGACATGGGACCTCACTAGGATGTTTAGTGCTAGGGTAGGTTCCCTTGGGTCCCTATTCCCCCTTGGTCTCCTACCCTTGGTCACCAATTTGATGCACTTTGACCCCTTGAGACACCCATTTGGGGCAATCCCTAACTTCATGGGTTCAATTAAGGGAACAAACCCCCAATTTGAGTCCATGGTCACTTAGGATGCATTAAATCAAGTCCATAGCTGCCCCAAACCCATTTGGGAATTGTCATTTTTGGTCAACTTGAGTCAAATACCCAAATTCCTCTGATATCTTGGCATTGACAATACTGTGGATTCCCTTTTGGTATTATGACTATGAATCTACAACTCATGTAACAGAGGATTGTTTTGGACCTAAAAACCCACAATACCATTGTAACCAAACCTGTGATATGCAACCCAAAGATGTTGTACGACGGTTCAATATTGCTTGGGTACCTTAACAACTAATTCAACATTCTCACACTCTCAGAGCTAACTCCTTGTCTATAAACATCGTTCTACTCCTCTTTGTAAAGCCTCTTCGACTCTCGAACTCATCTTTTATCTTTGGAAAAACCCTAATTTTCAGGTTTCAGTTGGGCTAATCATTGATCTCCTTCCTCAAGCCCCTTCAGTTGCTTGCATATTTCACCCACAACACCTCTTTAAGGACTCCTTTGGTCAACTTGGTTCCAAACTTGCAGGTTTGATTAACTCATCCTAGGGCATCTCCATGAGCACAACTCCACTCATACCTTGGTCGTTTTAACCCTAAAATCTCAAGGGAGGTTTGATCAAAACTAGGACAAGGGAAGTATCATCACTTCTAAGGACACCGAGCCTATCTACTCTACATGCTCCATTGATTTATCCTTACAACAGTAGATCTAGTGTTTATTGGTTATATTACATATATATGTTTGTATTGGAGATAGTGGCAAGTCCTCCTTCCAAGGTCTTGGAGTTGATTATGCAGACCATACTAGGACATGTATCACTCTTGGAGGAGTGTCACAACTCTTCACATCAGCCTAGGGAGCTTCATCATCTATAGCAACAAGATCTTGGTGAGTTCTTTTCCTCTTTCCACTTTCAACATTAGGATTTCTAGCCCACTAAGGGAAATTTCAGATATTTAACCCTATTTGATTGGTTGGTTTTCCTTTGCTAATTTGTTGGTAAAGCCTAATCGAAAACCTAATCTAATTACTCTAATCCAGTGTTACAAAAATCGTCGAGGTCCAGAAAACATCGTTTCGTAAAAATCGGCAAAACATTGGCAATATATCGACAAACTTAAAAAAATACAAAAATATTCTTTTTTTTTAATTTTGAAACATTTAAAGCAACAATAGCATCAAATAGACAGATTGCCACATGAATATGGAAAGAAAACTGATATATAAGATATATAAGATGTCTAGTGATACATCACACATAAAAAATGAATCATGTCCTGATTCCTGAGTCATCAAAAAATATAATAAATGTATCTCATGATCGTCATCATGACTCATGAGTCATCTACAATGAAATCAAGTAAATAAACTATGGATTCCCTCTACCCTTTTTACGGGCAAAGGTAATCGCCGTAGAAACAGCTTTTCCTCTAGCAGTAGGAGTACGTGCCCTTGAGGCATGTGCGCCTCATACTGGAGTCAAACGTCCTCTAGAAGAAGTAGAAGACCCTCGAGACAGATGTCCCCTAGAAGAAGGTACTGGTAGAGGAGGTCGACTGCTAGTGCTACCACTGGGCCTATCTCCCTCT
>ML779851.1:631850-656616 GCA_009831015.1 Picea engelmannii
TTCAACAATCAATGCCACCAACATCGAGGTACATAAAGGGCTTGTTTCTCTTGATTAAATGTCAGTTCCATACCCTCATACATGGTAGAATCCAGTGGAAACATTGCAATCTTTCCATTCTTGAAATCCTGAAAACTGTTAAGACTGCTGAATTTTGAATGGGACCTAAAATTCTACTTTCTCCATATGAAGTCCAATGAGGTTGGAACCACTCTCAAACATCCTGAAACAATTAATGGTAATGTTAAAAATTTAAGTAAAAGGATGAAAATGAAAGATAAAGGAGAATGTCACTTTTAAGAATTTAACATTACCATTAATTACTAGGGTGGGTGAAATGGAGGGGGTGGGGACCTTTTAAAATAGCATTAGTAAGGCAAAATTACCCTTATCTGCACACCAAAACACATCATTCCCCCCCGCGGTTTTCTAAATTTTTTTAGACAGTCGATTTTTTGCCATCGACCCGTGAGTTTTTGGCAATTTTTTCCTAAAAAATCGACCGATTTTTTCAGTAATTTTTTTGGAAAAATCGTTTTCTTGAAAAAATCACGATTTCTCGCGATTTTGTCAATTTTTAGGCGATTTTCTCAACAGTGCTCTAATCACCTACAACCCTAGGTTATCATTAATAAGATCTTAAGGTCCCAATCAATATATTGGCTTACCTTCCCATTTTCACCCTCTTTTGTCTTACCCTGGGGTTTATTATTTGGCCCTAAAACAAAGTGACAACTCCACTCTCCTCTCTTCCCCTTTTAATAGTATGTGTGCTCTTTGGTGGTCTTCCATCTCTGCCCTCACACTATGTTGTAGTACGAATTCGTTCGTTTACTACACATACACATGTAGCTTTGACCCACACACTTTCAACCTTACTGCTTGAGTCTATGACTTCAACATCACTACCCTCTCCACAACTAAGAGTGTGCCTACATAGCATGTTTCTTCTGTGTGTTCTCTCAATTGGCATCTCTTCAAACAACAAACCCACTATGATCACCCCTTGTGTGAGATCCATGTAGCATGTGCTTGTTATAAGCGACTAAGATCACTAGTCGCATACAATGGCCAACACCAATGAAGACCTTCTATCCTTCCAAATTTCAATTAGAAAAGTGTGGAGCTTATTTTTGTGCATGTTTTGTTCTAAAACTGTCCTTGAGTTTACCCCTGCAACTACAATCTAAGTTAACTACATTTAAATGACATCAACTTTCATGTTCAATGTGTGTGTGTGAAGTTTGAATGCCACATGTCATTGTAAAGCATCATCCTATTCAAGGGCAACAAGAGCGAGGGTGTTCATCTATGGTCCCAATGGAAAACCAACATTATCCTTCGATTGGGGTATAATAAAAGCTACCAACAATTAAGCAGAAGCATTGGTAACCTTCCAAGGAGTCAAACTCCTAAGCACCATAACCTCTCAATATGTCATCATTCTAGGAGAGTCCCATATAATCCTCTATGCCCTCCAAAATAGAGCCTAATTGGCCTCCTCACAAATTCGCAAGACCTCCAAAGAATAGAGCCACTCCTTAAGTTCAACAAAGTTAGACTCTTACATGTCAAAAGGCATCAAAACAAAGAAGCAGATGCAATGGCCAACTTACGAGCTACTATAAGCATTAGCAAGATCATCCTTGAGAACTCAAAAATCTCTAACACCCATGCAAGCCTAATTCCATGATCTCCTCTTGCACTCTTAATTCACAAGCATCATTTCATGGAAGAACATGGAAAGGCACATCAGTTTAAGGTTAATGGAGGAGTGCCTCCACCTCCACATTCACCCCCCCTGAATGGATGACGCCCCATCCTCCCCCTCACCGTCAAAGAACAACACATGGGTGTCTCCCTCATGCAGTCCCCTTCATTCTCCCTCATGTCAGCTCTAAATGGCTCCAACAAGGAAATGGAGCCTTCAAGGTGATGTCCAGTATTCAACCCTCCAATCTGCCAAATGGAAATCTCAACTGGAGAATAGAGTGGGAGAGATGGAAGATAAGAAATGCACCTGTAAGCTAGAGATGAAACACAAACTTCTTGACACTGAGCAAGGGAGGAAGGACACCAAAGCTGTCCACGTATGTCTCACCCAAAAGAACAAGAAATTGGAGCAGTGAGTGATTGAACTATCGGAGCTAGTAAGATAGGCGACCAATTACATTGGATACCCAGTGATGGAGATTGTTCCACTAGAACCTCCTTGTGTTGAGATGACATTGGATAACCCCTGAAGTTGCTCTTAGGTCTTCACCTTGTGAATTAGGACTTTGACACCTTGGGTAAAGATTTGAATGGTAACAGATAGTAAGACAATTTCTGTTGTATTCAAATGAAGGAAAATAGCAGAACCATCACAGCAAGGAAGCTGTGGATGACCCAGGAAGAAAGTTCTGCCTCAGGCAGTAGCCGAGCTGCCGGGCTCAAGGAGGTGACAGAATCAAGCTGCCAATCTCTTCGACACAAGAGAATGGTTGAACCATTTCCTTGAGGCAAGACAGGAAGAACAGAATCCCACTGGCAGAGAGACCAGATGCCAAGTCTCGAACTCTGTCTTTAAAGCCTGAGAATCTGACTGACTAAATGTTTTTGAGGGAATACAACTCAGATATTAACAGGGAGCAAAATCCAAAATAAAATTTAAATAAATAACCAGATTATCATTGAAAGATCAAGGTTAAATAAATGTTATGTGAACAACAACAGATGAAGCTAGTGAAGTTGCAGAAAGAAATGGTTCTTTATTATGATTTGCTTATTAGAAGGTGCACTGAATGAGATAGGAACATACTTTAGAGTAGTACTCAATAGCAGTCTTGAAGTCCTTGTCTCTGAAAGCAATGTCTCCACATTTCTTCATGTTCAGCATCTCTTGGACTTGTTGAGTCCATTCTTGAAATGATAGCTTTGATATTCCACAACACAGAAGCACAACCTCTCAGGTTTCTATAGTAGCCATAACCAAAGGATGGTAAGTTCTGCTTTGGTCAATCAGAAAGCCTTAACTGAAAGAAAAGAGAAGAAAACAACAAGCACCTCATTTTCTGCACCCTCATCATCCTTATATCCAGTTTTGACCAGCACATCATGCACAGCTGTGAGATCCATCCTTGCACAAGCCTTTCCAAGTGGAGAGAGCATAACTGGCAGAGACGCTGTAACTTTAGTTATGCCCATCAAAACATCGGATGGAACCTGTATTGTGAAAGAATTGCACCAAGAGAGAACCAATCAGTATTATCTGCATGTGTCTCAAGAGTCTAGAATCTAGATAAATAAACTTGATTGATAAACAAAAACTATGGAAGAAAGCCATTCAATWTTTTATTTACTTTTAACAAGTTACTCTACCTCTATCTGCATTTGAAGTGGGGCTAATGCTGTTACAAGAAACTTGGCATTAGGTCTGTCTCGAGGTTCAGACTGCAAGCACCTTGAAGCCAGTCCAACTAGCTCCGTTGCATCCTCATTTGCATACTGTCCATCTAAGGATGAGTCCATCAGCACCAGCACATTCTTCCCTCGTATCAAATCTAAAGCCTGCAACATCAGTTCCCACATATCATATTTTCCCACAGACTTTCAAATAACCATGGAAACTTCAACCTCTATTAGACATATATGCAAATGAAGGTAAATGATACCTGTTTTTCTATCTGTCCCCAAGTATTGTAGATGGAAAACAGAAAATGGAAGGAAATGAGTTTCGGTAAACAAGAACAGTTAGGGTTGAAACTCGGGATAGACTTTTTAGGAAACAAAGGTAACGCCAGGAAACAATTTCGAAAAAGGTGAAGAGAAGGTCTTTTCACTGCAGTTTTTTCCCTTCACCTCTCATGAAATATCTTATTTGTTTTGCTTGAGTTTTCATGTTTTAGAGATATTGCTTTTGATTTAGTGGGCTAAAGAAGGATTAGAAAACCCTTTATTTCCTTCGTTTTAATTTTCAACTAGAACTAAAAAATTGATGTAAAAACACCAGAAGCTGCTAAGAAATTGCCAGAAACCATTGAGGCATTTCCAGCCTTCTGGAAACGATTTCTGGCATCTGGAGATATTTTTGAAACCAAAACACTTTCAGGACTGGCCAGAAACAGTTACCAGGATGCACGACTGCTTTTAGATCTAGTGAAAAAAAAGACATTAAGATCAAATAAATGTTAAGGAACTCCTGAACAGCAAAACATAATACAGCAAAGCAATCACAGATTGCAGGCTGAAATGGTATTGGAGTTATAGTCTATAGAGGATGTTCTATATGCATTATGATTATACATAACTACGCTACCAGACTAGTAGCAGTAGCAAGAGTTTAGAAAATTATCAGAGATTTCTAACTGTAATCTCTGGTAATGGTGATGACAGGAACAGTAAAAGTATAACATATGCTGGGAAGTACTGATTGATTAGGAACAGTAGGTTGCAAGATGGCAACTACAGAAAAATAAAGAGAACCCAAATTTATAGATTCAAATTTCATACACATTTCTAGCCACCATAATAACTTTAACAGTTAATAACGGCTTATAAAAGTTTACACATTTATTTGCCCTCATTTATGTTTTTCCTCTTAGCTTCATAAAAGGACAGAGGTGAGTGGTCGAGGTAGGTTGAAAGCCAAATTCATTGAATATTAGCAAACCTACAGTATCCTATATGATGAGAATATTGCACACATAAAACAGCGATTGATCAGGTTAAACAAGTAACAAAGGAAAAAGATCACAAATTTAAAAGAGCATCGACTCAAAGCTTATGCTGTTTAGTGAAGTCGGTACATTTTCCTTCAATGAAAATGTGAAAAAGTGAGTCAGACCTGTTTATGCTACTTGATTGTATCTTTCTATTTTACTTTTGCCTATAGGAAGGGAAAAGTTGAGAAAATGTTTGTGTGTAAGAGGTTAAAAGAAAACTGTAGTATTAGAGTTGACCCAGAATAAAACATGAAAGTAGATAAATAATGACAGTGTGTTTGTGGCTGTCACATAGAGAGAGAGAGAGAGAGAGAGCATACATGACTAGGTGGGATGTGTTTCCCACTAAGAAGGTCCAATAGAACTGTCCCATAGCTATATATTACACTTTCAGGAGTTACTCTGCCTGCATAATGAGTAGGAAGATCCATTAAATACATTTAATGCTTGCATGTCAAAATAATTTGCTAACAAAACTGCAAGTGTTATGCACAAGAAAGAGATGAACTTAAATGAGAAGGTAGATCCACTAAATACATTTAATGCTTGCATGTCACGAAATAATTTGCTAGCAAATATTATGCACAAGAAAGAGATCAACTTAATGCTAGATGCTGAACTAATAGCTATTTAAAAGAGAAAAAAATGAAAACAATCTATCAGCAAAGTCAACAGTTGTTGTATAATGAGCATTCAACGTGAAAAACCACAAAGATGACAATGATGGACAAGGCTTGAAGACTAAGCAAGATCAATTACACATAATTGCTCATTTTATAAACTGAAACATGACAATTGCCATTAAATAATAGATAATGGACGAACTTTATACTAATATTAAATTGATGAGATTCATTAAACCCCAAATATACAGTGGAAGGCGCGGAAGCTGAGAACTATAAAGATCCATTAAATACATTTAATGCTTGCATATCAAGAAATAATTGCTAGCAGAATTGCCAATGTTATGCACAAGAAAGAGATCGACTTAATGCTAGATGCTGAACTAATAGCTATTTAAAAGAGAAAAAAATGAAAATCAATCAGTAAAGTCAACAGTTCTTGTATTATGGGCATTCAGCATGAAAAAAACCACGAAGATGACAATGATGGACAAGGATTGAAGACTAAGCAAGATCAATTACACATATATTGCTCATTTTATAAACTGAAATAACATGACAACTGCCATTAAATAATAGATAATGAACAAACTTTATACTAATATCAAATTGATGACATTCATTAAACCCCAAATCTATGATGCAAGGCTTGGACACTGAGAACTATAAATAGGAATTTTAAATTCTACAGATTCAACTTTCGAATTATTGAAAATGTGACAAATTATTTTGATCTAACACAATATGTGATGGATGAAGGCAAAGAGAGACGGTAATAATGCAAGAATACAAATCCAGCAGTCAACAGTTGCAAATATAAGAGATGCCATCTAAAACCCCAAATATGGTTGGAGTGACCTAAAGATTTCATGTTAACTCTCCAGTATGCATTATTGAAAATACCATGTACTAAGAGCCCCTCTATGCAAAAGCAGATAAACTTTATTAGTGAAATTATTCTAATCGGATATTGCCACCTGCACAAATGAAAGGTTCTTCCACACTTTGGCAACACATCTTTATGATTGTAATACGTGAAGCCCATACGTGTGGAAAACAGATTTAAGCAATACTTTCTTATCAAAGCATATTCTTGTAAAGGAAACAGTTCTGCACCATCACCTTAGCCAAGTTCAGTGCCCACCTTATCTTCACCTCCACACTGACCAAGCTGCAGAGGATCTCCAGTGCATCACCAACTCTTACTCAAATCACAATAAATATCGATACCTAGCGCTTCAATAGTTAATGCAAGTAGCTAAAGTCAAGGCAATGGAACTAGTTGGTAGGTCCAGCTTACATTTCTCCTCCAACATCTAAACCTGGATATTGAGCACCCTCTCTCCCCACCTCTATAGTTCACTATTAATGCCACCGATCTCACTAGGAGGGATGCTAATAGAGGTATTCAGGAGAAGATCTACAAAGCCTATTTCAAATTCACATGAATTGAGCTAAAACAACCCCTATTCCAAAACTCCTCTGTTGCTTCCACTCCTACAAGCATTGTCAGGAAGGCCTTATCCGCACTATAGAGTAGTTGATATGCAACTACCCTAGAGCAGAAAAGTCCCTCTAGCATAACTTCAAAGTTCAGGCTTCTTCTTGCCAGTTGCACACCAAGACAGATCAGCATCTTCAAAGGTAGCACCACATTTGCAGATTTTGTATTTGGTGACCTGAATCTGAGGAACATTTTGTTATTAGATGCCCTATTTATTACAACAACCGTGTTTAATACTATAGTTCGTTTAGTGATTTGCATCACGCGTGACCTCTTGTAACATCCCGCTCTTGCCCACTGAGCGAACTTATTCCTTGAGGACACTTGCTCGCAAGTGATCCGGATTATTATGCTATTAAAACATTGATTTTGATTATGAGGCGTTATAGGTTAATGACATGTTGTTTTACTGCATTGACATAGACAGGTGCTATTGATTCGGTTTTATTGAGTGTGCAAGATTTTGGACCTCGAGGATGCAAAGGCATCGATGGAACCCCTTGGATTCCGGATCGAGTCGGGGAGTGAACCATTAGGGTTTTATTGTTTTATATGTGATATTAGTGCATCTGATTAGATGATATGATTATGTATATGTTGCTGACATGATTCGTTGATGATGCAGGCTGACGATAGCTTGTCGACCAGACTCACATGTGGAGTAGTGGGGTCACGCATGACCACCAGAGATGTTGAGGGAGAGGTGTGGACAGTAGCCTTGCCACAGCCTACTAGCACTCCAGCCGTGGCTCAAACTATAGGTTAACATTTACCTAGTTCGAGAGGACCCACGATGTCATGAGGGAAGACTACAACAGTCGCTCATGATGATTCTAAGGGGCGCGCAATAAGGTGGGGGCCTTATTCCTTAGAGGCCCTTAGTCTCCCACGAGTTCACCTGGCGAAGTATTGACTCCAAGGGTTTTTTATGTCTACCATGTCACTAAAGAGGCGATTGGCACCCTTGAAGCACGTGGTGCGTCCTGAAGGGCACGTCGCGTAAGAAAAATGGAAAGAGGCGAGTGACACCCTTGGAGCACGTAGTGCGTCCTGAAGGGCACGTCGCGCACGAGAAACAGATGAGGCGAGTGGCACCCTTGGAGCACCTAGTGCGTCCTGAAGGGCACATCGCATTGATAATGATAAATTAATGAACCTAGATGGCCTTAGGACGAATAACGTGATAAGAAATTTTTAAAACAATTTTCCATAATAAAATGTCGCCCAGCACGAAAATTAAAGTCTAGGTCTAAATTATACTGGTGGTAGAATTTGTCTATCCTTTTATATATATATATATATATATATATATATATATATATATATATATATATATAAAATAATGATGATAATCTTCATTAATCTTGTAACAAGAAGGGAGTAAGCAATTTAATTGATCATAAAAAATCTGTTGGGATAAAAATTAAAAAGGGGGAAATAATTGTTTTTATTATATTATGATAATTTAAAAATTTTATTTAAAAAGGGAAAAGGGAAAAAATAAAATTTAATTTCTACATCTACCAAATTGAGTTCTAAATGAAAAGGGGAAAGAGGGAATTCTAAAATAATTAGGAAACTAGGAAAAGAGGGAAACATAAAAAGAAAAGGGAAACACAAAGGAAAAAGCAAAAAGTCAAACTTAGTAAGGTATCTACCATTTAAGAACTTTCTAATTTAAAACTGAACTAGCAAATTAATAATGGGGAAAGTCATTAAAACCTGTAAGGGAATTTGGGGACACCTAGGAGCGATTCTAGGAGTGACTCTAGGTGGGTGAGGGAAATAAGGGTAATTTTTATTTTTTTTTGACAAGAACGGTTATGTTGCATTAATCGACTCTCTAGCAAGCCAGAATCAGAAAGTTACATAGTTGAAGAAGATTGGTGACCTCTAACAGTGCTGCCAACCTTCTTGTGAATGTCTTGGGAACCCAATCCCATCTGCTTATTGAGCTAATTCGAGAAAATGACACAAATTGCATACATGAGTAAATTCTCACAAATTGTGAGCATAGTAGAAGACAGAAGCAAAGCATTAAACCGAGGGGAATGAAGATTTCCCCTTAATGTAGGGATCCAGCTTTTTCTGGGAACCTAGAGAAATGTTGGAGGCCGCCTCCTTTTCTCTGCGCGCTTTATTGGTCTGTCGCCCTCGGGTAAGGGGTGGAGACGGAACTGCGTTGTCGTCAAGTTCAGAGGTATCCACAGAGCCGCTGGTGGGGACTGAAATAACTAGACCTGCAGAGGCAGGGGGTTCCGAAACTGAAGCCCTGGGTTCTTTTGCTGCCATTGCTTCTGGACGGGTGGAATCCGGAGGGCTTTCATCTGCCGGAGGATCTGCCATAACTTTTGTTACTTCTGGCTCTCGGGCTTCATCATCCTTCAGCACATCAAAGCTGTTTTTATTTTCTAGAGATGCCTCTGCCGTGTGGGTGGCCTTTGGGGCTTGGGCTGGCGGATCCTTTCGCCTTGGCTGCCGTCGTCGGTTAGTTACTGGCTGAAAATCATCTTCTTTGACTGGTCCCGGCGCCTCAGAGGATTTGGGGCAGCTTTTGGCGAAATGACCGTAAGCATGGCACCGGAGGCACTTAAACGGAATTTGCTCGTAGTCTAGCTCTTAGATATGGCACCATTCCCCCAGTGAGAGCTTAATGGCGTCCGGAAGTCCTTTCTCGAGATTAACCTCAACACAAATACGAGCGCAGGTATACTGATCCCCCTTCGGCTCCGCACTATCCAGGAAACGCCCAAGCTTATTTCCAATGTCCTCCAGAGAGCTTAACCCCCAAAGATGCAAGGGGAGGTGAGGCAGTCTAACCCATACTGGGGCTGCTGTGATCTCGGCTCCGGGGTTGAAGTCAAGAGTCCAGGGGGCTAAGAACAGCCCTCTCGACCCCATGAAATAGGGTCCTGATCTGAAAACTAGATCCCGGTCCACTTTCCTCTCGAAGCTGAAGACAAAAAAACCCCTGCCTACTACGCACAGAGAAACTTCTCCCTGTATCAGCATCTTCCAACGCTCATCCATCCATGCCTCCACGGTTTTGGGACTTGGCCACAACCCCGTAAACTTTCCGATGAGGGCATTTTCTGCTAGAAGGAGGGCAAACTTGCAAGGGTCCTCTGGAGACAGCTCCAGAGAAGGGATCTCCTCCATCTTCTTAACAAACTTAGACGAGAGAGAAGGATTGGATTTGGGTCCTGCTGAGCGGACTAATGTTTTGAAAGCCGGCAATCGGGATAGGGGCCATCGTAGTAGACAGCGACCACCAGCAAGCAAGAGGCGGAGCAAGTCGCAGAGGCCACACGCATGCAATCCAGGCGCATGCCCCACTGGAACGCTTTGATCCGCGGCCCTATAACCTGGTCGCTGCTAGACGCGTCCCTGCAAACAAACGATCGACCTCCTGCAACGGAGGCCAATACCTCTGCTCCAAAACGCGTGCGAACGCTCAGGCAAGATGCTGAAACACCAAACCGCTGCCCTGGACCAAACCACTGCTCCTGCAAGCTTGGGGACAGGCGAATGCCGATCCGCGGCCCTGGATGCTCGGTTGTTGCAGTCTGCGTCCCTGCACTCAAAAACCAGAGCGAGGCGGCTAGGGTTTGGGCCCTAGCCGCGATGACTTCTCTCGCCTCATCTTCATCTCTTGTTCTTTGTCCATCTGCTAAAAAAAAAAATTGGAGCAGACTGTGTTCTTGCATGCCCTATTCCACTTCAGGTTATTAGGGAAATAAGGGTAATTAATTAATTAAAGAAATTAGTTTTTGGAGGAATGAAGGGGATGGGTGACACATGTACAGGGAGGAATTTTTTTGAATTAATTTATTAAACTTTAAATAAAATGGGATTTTGGGAAAGTAAGGGACTTGGAAACTCTATATAATGGAGGGAGGAGAAGGATGATGGACCTCTTCGGTTGGCGTAACATTACGCTGCAAAAATCTATACTTGATTGACTTAGCTTGTGGGAGTTGGGATACCCAGCTCGATGAGGAGTGGTAGCTCGGCCTTGCGAGGCGAGCTGGGAGCTAGTTGAATCTCTGGATAGTGTGTGTGGCCCCTTTGCGGCTCGGGGGGCTAAGGGGGAAGAAGAGTACCCCTAGCGTTGGTTGGGAGGTACTGATGAAGTCTCATCGGTCGGCAAGCGGGAGTTGCACAAAGCACGCGAGACATCAACTCAGAGCGGGCGATCAGGCAACGGTACGCTTTCTTTATTTTGCATGGTAGATTGTAGTAGGATTTATGCTTGGGATCTGCATGTTTAAATTGGGTAAGTAAATTGATTGTCTTAGCGTTCTAGTTGATGACTGAATTTTTCCCTAGCCTATAGCTCGATGATTGATTGACTCCCATGGCCTTCGATTCCCGGCTTGTCTTGACCGCCCTGTGGAGTATTGATTTGTGAAGGTTGTGGTTGCTTTTTCCTTTCATCCCTAGCTCATCAGTCCTCGCCTGAGCAGTCGGCCAAGAGCCTGATCTACGATCGTCGCTTCGGCGTTAATAGACCTATGGATCTCAACGCCCTACTTTTTTGTGCGTGGATGATGAGCGAAGGATGATCCTGTCAGCCGTCTACCTCCATTATTATCCCCGACTGATTGATTTCATTGCACCCTCTTGCGATTGACATGACCTCTGCGTTGTTGACATGAACTCTGCTTTTTTTTTATATAATTGACTTCTACGTTTTCTTGGAATGGTCATTTCTGCAATTATTGGGACGATTTCTCTTTGTTTACAAAATACTTGTGCCCTGGTATAATCTCTGCGACTAATGTGAATGCCTCTACGGTGTCTTATGTCTTACCGAGTGACTCAGTGTTGTGGAAGAGTTGTCCCTTTAAGAGATTGTTGCGTTTCTCATTTTATTCAACGAATTGTTGTGTGTTTAATTTTATTCTGAAAATCACTATTGGACTGTTCCCTTCGAGCACTGGAAGGCCCTTGACTGAAAACGGAACATTTGTCTGCATTTGTGCCTTGGTCTGCATTTGTTTTTCTCAACAGTACTACCTGGAGGGCCAATGCATCCCTGCGCTTTTATTTTTTTGGTTGCCTGCGATTTGGCCATTATAAAGTGTTGAAGGAGAATAGACTTAATTTCAGAGCTTATCATTGGTTGTAGCAAGTCCATGTTAATTCAATTTAAAGAGAGTGGGTTCTCTTAAATCTGTTTTGTGGTATTTAGAAAAGGATGATTAAATTTTGTTAAGGATCTTGAACCCTAACTATGTAATTGTTGTATATACCTTTAGCTCTGCGATTTGTAAACTATGTAATTGTTGTATATACCTTTAGCTCTGCGATTTGTGAACTATGTAATTGTTGTATATACCATTACCTCTGCGATTGTAAACTATGTAATTGTTGTATATACCTTTACCTCTGCGAATTGTAAACTATGTAATTGTTGTGACACCATACCTCGACGATTATAACCATATAACTACTGTGAAAACTGCATCCCTTGCCCACGAATTTTGCCCCAGACCGTTTAACATACCTGTGCATTCGACTGTGTAGAACAGCGATCATATATTCTCGTCTGTGGTGAGTAATGTACCATGTCTTCCTTATTTGGCAATCCGATTACAGCTGCTGGCAATTACGATTTTATTGATGGCAGTGCAGTTATATTTACCTTCTCTTTGACAGCGTTTTTCTTTTATCTGACAGCGTTGTTACAGGTTGCACGGCAGCGACCTTTTAATTACTGACAGAGATTGTTGTCTGACCGCGTTTTGTGTAATAATGGTGTAACGTTTTATCCAGCATGTATGATATAGATTCTGCGATGTAAATTTTAGACTTGGACCAATGCATGTGATAAGTCCACTACCATATGCCCTTGGCGCAGCCAGAATTGTCCTTGGGAGATAGTATAGAAATAAAAATATTTTTATTTAAAAATAATTTGTCAGTTTTACTTGGAAAGGGTTGTCGTTAGTTTTAATGACAACATTTAGTTGGATAGAGCAGCCTTTAATATGATTAGACAGTCTTTAATGAGTAGACAGCCTAGTTTCACTCAGACTAGACTTGTAAATCTAGTTTTCTTAATAATTAAACAGTTAGATTAGAATGTAATTATAATTACAGTATTAGTACTGACTTGATTTGCATTTAAGGTCACTTTAGATGGTACATTGATGACCATTTTTTTTAATTCGGACTTGCTCCATTGATTTGCATTAATGTTAATTTAGATGGTAATTGTAGTTTATGGTTCTAATATTAATTAGATTAGATTTGTCAATTAGATGGTAATGATGGACAATGGTAATTAGACTTGCTAAATTGGTTGTATTTAATGTCTATTTTATTGTCAACTAAATGGCTAATTTATAATTTAGACATGCTAGTTAGATTATAATTAATGTTAATTAGATGGTAAATTGGACAAGTTTAGACTTGATGAACGAATGGGGTGTTGGCGAAGTCACGTAACAGTTGTGTTTTTCTTCTTTGAGTAATGTCGTCTGGAGTCACGTCGACCGGATGCTTGGGGTGTGGGCGTAGTCTTCTTATCATTTGTTTCGCATCCTAGCACGCTGGATTTTCTTGAATCCTTGGTCCCGTTGGGATGGGTTGCGCCCCGGTTATTGACACGTCTATCATCTGGGGACGACATGATTCCTGATGAGGGGATCAGGGCGTGCCCTATTGGATAGCGGTGAATGATAGCTTGGCTGGAATCGGTGCCTTCTGTGCGAGTGTCGTCGAGCATTGTAAGTTGCTTTGACGCATAGATTGAACGCCTTCAAGTGTTGGGTTAGCGCGCCTTGAGGTTCTAGTCTTGTTCGTCAAAGTCGTTGTGTCGGGATGGGGATGTTGTCCCTTAGCTTGTAGGCGTGATCATGTTTGCGTCGGGCGAGTAGTCTTTCCTCCTTTTTGTTCTATGCATGTTAGCCCAGAAGCCCTTGTGCCAGTGCGTGGAGTCTTAGTTGCTTGTTGCCTGGACTGCGTGCTTGCGTTCGTTGTCAGTTGTGTGGTTAAGCTGTTGTCGTCGTCGCCATGTCGACAAAAAAATTTAGCACCTTCTACTTCGCTTGTAGTCGTAACAATGGGGTTGTTACACCTCTTGAGGACTTCTTTTTAATAAGAGGACCTGAGATGTCTTGCCTTGTTTCTTTGCAAGGTGGTACACCTATTAATGTTTGCAGCTCAAACAATATTTCTGCAAGGGTGTCTACTTGTGGAAATCGTCATTAAATGTATCCTATGCTTTTTCTAGGGTTCACTTTATTAATTAATTAATAAAGTGAACATTTTTTATTAAAGTGACTTTTGATTAATAAAGTGACTAAGTCGGGTCACTTAGTGATTTAATTAAAAGAGAGCCATTGATCTCACGGTTAGATCTTCACCATTGAGATAGGGATTTGGCTCAAGTCGAAGTTATGAAAGAAAGAGAGGGCAAAGAACAAAGACACAGAGATCATTTATTCACAAGTCACGTGAGTAAGTGTGGAAGATCAGAGTTCTAATTTTCAGCTTGGCGAGGAGATTTCAGCAGGAAGAAACCAGCAAGGCAGGAAGCACTAATTACCAGTCAAGATTGTACAGCAGCAAACTAGCAAAGGGCCACACATGTGAGGCGTAAAGCAGCCAGAGAGGGCTGCACATGTGAACCGTACAAGGGCAGCAGGTCACTCGGGTTGCAGAACAGCAGCAGACGAGGAGCACAACAGCCCACACATGTGAATCCGTACAGGCCATACATAGCAGACCATACAGCTGTTGGGACGTACTGCAAATCTTGGCAGCAGATTGAGGTGATTTCATTTTTCAGATTTTTCTGTTTCGTTGTAAATTTTCTCAAAGCCATTTTCCCTGTGAGGGAGCTCTTGTAGGTTCCAAAGTTATTTGAATTAAGAACTGATTTAGAAGAGCAGAAAAAAATAATTTTGTATTGTGTAATTTGCTTTTTGAGTTTCCGTTGCATAAAGAGTTAATAATTCCAGTAAAGTAACTAGATCTGATCTGTTTGTTTAGTTTGTTGGTCTTAAGAAATTAACATGGTATCAAAGCTCTTGCTCTGAGAGAAAAGCAGATCCAGCTGATACAGTGCAGATTATTTCAACGAGCTTGAAGGTTGAGGATCGACTTGATGGGGTTTCGAATTTTCTGCCTTGGAAGGCAAGACTGATATTGCTCTTGAAGGAGCAAGATTTTTGGGACATCGTGCCCAGTGGCATTCCAAAGCCAGCAGAGAGGGCGCAGAAAGATCCAGCAATGCAAGCACCGCTGGAGAAGAAAGATATAAAAGCACAAAGGGTGATCCTTGAAGCTGTCAAGGATAATTTGATCCCACATGTGTCAGAGAAAACCAGTTCCAAAGAGATGTATGATGCCCCAGTATCACTTTTCCAAAGTAATAACATGAGTCGGAAGATGACTCTCAAAGCCAAGCTTAGAGAATGCAAAATGACCCACTCAGACAATGTGACCAACTACCTTATAAGGATCACACAGATCTGTGACCAGCTTGCAGCTATTGGAGAGGTTGTATTGGATGCAGAGCTAGTAAATGTTGCTCTGAATGGATTCACCAAGGCATAGGAACCACTCATCACGGTCCTCTGTGCCCGGTAGCAACTTCCTAAATGGGAGAGACTTTGGGATGACTGCATTCCTAAATGGGAGAGACTTTGGGATGACTGCATTCAGGAGGAGACTCGGAAGGAGTCCAAATCCGGAAAGCAGGGAGGAGGTGGAGGAGATGAAAACTTAGTCCTTGTCAACAAAACCAAGAAAGGCAAAGGGAAAGTTTTTGTCAAGAAGGTTAACAGTGAGGGAGAGGGGCAGCAATCTGGGCAAAAGAGAGACATGAGCAAGATCAAATGCTGCATTTTCCATAAGAATGGGCACTTTGCCTCTCAGTGTCCACAGAGAAAGAAAGGCAAGTCGCAAACAGTTGCAGCGACAGCAAAGACACGGTTGAACGAACCTGCATCAAAGTTCAAGAGTAATTTATTAAATTCATCGTATCTATCTACTAGCACTACTCTCAGCAGTGCATGGTACTTGAACAATGGTGCATCCCGCCACATGACAGAGACTAGAGAGTTGTTCAGCAGTTTATCAGAGGAGGACTCAGAGCTCCACATACACCTTGGCTACAGCTTGGAAACAATGCCAAGTATCTAGTGAGGGGTTAGGGGACAGTGCAGTTCTAGCTTGAGCTGGAGTCAAGAGGATCCTTTGATGCATATGAGTTATTGTATGTACCTGGCCTGAAGAAGAACCTGTTGTCCATCTCGGTCATGGAGGACAAAGCTTATGAGGTTAACTTCTAAAGGGGGAAGGTGTTCATTTGCCCAAAGGGAGCAAGTCCAGACATTGCTTTGAGGAGTGGAGTCCGGGATGGGAACCTATATAGACTTCAGGACCACCCTGTTCAAGCGTTGATGCACACTAGTCAGAGCATGTGCGAGATGCGGCACAGGAGGATGGGGCATCTCCATCACAAAGCTCTACCATTATTGAGGCAGATGGTCATTGGGCTTCCAGACTTCAATCTAGATCATCGAGGGATGTGTCGGGGTTGTGCTCTTGGCAAGAATTTCAAGGCATCGTTTCCTAGTGAGACTCCTAGCTTGGGTGCTAGCAATGAACCAAGGAAGAGGAGGGCGACCTTGGTAGAAGAAGAGATATCCAAGCCTGCAGGTGCAAGTAAAGATAGCATATTGTTGAAAATGCTCAACAATCAAGGGAGAGAAGAAGTTGAGTCTAGAGTGGCAAGGGCCATATTTGCTTGTGGCACCCCAATTTAATGTGGTTCGGTCCCCCTATTGGCAAGATTTGGTGTGTCGGGGTTGTGCTCTTGGCAAGAATTTCAAGGCATCGTTTCCTAGCGAGACTCCTAGCTTGGGTGCTAGCAATGAACCAAGGAAGAGGAGGGCGACCTTGGTAGAAGAAGAGATATCCAAGCCTGCAGGTGAAAGTAAAGATAGCATATTGTTGAAAATGCTCAACAATCAAGGGAGAGAAGAAGTTGAGTCTAGAGTGGCAAGGGCCATATTTTCTTGTGGCACCCCAATTTAATGTGGTTCAGTCCCCCTATTGGCAGGATTTGGTGAGGGCAATTAACACATCCCCTCAAAATTTCAAGGGGCCAAACTACAAAAAACTTAGTACAGTTTTGCTCAAGAAAGAGAGGCTACTATTTGATGATGTTCTAAAACCAATTCATTGTTCATGGGGCAGCACAGGAGTTTCCATTATCTCAAATGGATGGACTGATACAAGGTAGAGGCCATTGATCATGTCATTGCATCGTCACCAAAAGGAACAATGTTCCTTAAAGCAAAAGATTGTTCAGGTGAGGTGAAAGATAGTAACTTCATTACTGATATTTTAATTGTTGTTATCGAACAAGTAGGCCCAGAAAATGGGGTGCAATTTATCACAGATAATGCACCTGTTTGCAAAGATGCAGGCTTGATTGATGAGAGTAGATACAATCATATATTTTGGACTCCCTGCATTGTCCATAATCTTAATCTGGTTTTAGAAGAGATTGAGGCAAAAATTGCATGGATTAAGGAGGTCACAGGGCAAGCTAAAGAGATAATAAAATTCATCACCAACCACCACCAGTCTCAAGCAATATGTCGAGAACACTCGAAATTGGAGTTGTTCAAAGTTGTTGAGACAAGATACGCCTCCAACTTCATCATGTTGCGTCGCCTTGTGGAGGTCAAAACTGCATTAATGAGTATGGTGGTGAGTGCCACTTGGTCTGAGTGGAGACAAGTTGATTCAAAGAGGGGAAGTATAGCGCGAAGGGTGTTGATTGATGGAGATTGGTGGCACAGGATAGAATTCTTGCTCAAGTTCTCATTACCGGAATTTGAGCTTTTTCGAGATGCAGACACAAACAAACCTTTCTTAGAAGAGATTTATGATAGCATGGATACCATGGTTGAGAAAACCATGGAAATTATTACACAGGAGACTCCCAGTCTTCTTTTTGTTGATGTTGATTTTGCTGAGCATGCGAGATCAATCATGGTTACGAGGTGGAATGGATTTAACACTCCATTGCATACTTTGGCACATGCTCTAAATCCTAGATTTTATGATGAAGATTTCATTGTTCAAAGCAATGGGAAGAGGAATGCCCCACATAAGGACAAGGAAGTAGCTAGTGGAGTGAAAAAGGCCTTCCAGAGGTTGTTTCCATCTTCTCAACAAACTGAGGTGAGGGAGGAATTTGCTTGTTTTGTTGTTGGATTAGAGGATTTTGCAGATATCATCTTTGGAGGAGAGGAGGACCATGGACCCGGTGAAATGGTGTACTTGTCATGGGGAAAATGGTGTATATTTGCAAAGCCTTGCCACTCGTATTCTATCACAAGTGGTAAGCTCTTCACCGGCAAAAAGGAATTGGAGCACCTATGGTTTCATTCATTCCATGAAGCGCAACAGATTGGGATTCCAAAAGGTTGAAGATCTTGTATACGCGCATTCAAACCTCTGGCTTGTGTCTCGTTGGGGTGAAGAATATGCAACTGGGCCTCATAAAGAGTGGGATGTGGATGCAGAATGCCCAGACTTGGAGCTCTCTCTTGGTTCTCTTGATATTGGTGATGATGCAACAGCAACTACAAGTGGAATTGCCTCTTCATCCCATCTATGCCCTAGTTCTGTTGAACATGAATCTTGTTCTATTTTTAATGATGAGGATGGTGATGAGTATGACATGTATTAGGAATCTATGTAATTGCAGTTGTCTTTAGCTCATGTTTTATTTCATTTTCAGCACATACAGCCTCATTTATAAAAGGCTGATTTTGGATGTATAGCCTCATCTATAAAGGATAATTTTGGATTTTGTTGCTTGCCTGTGTAATCAATGATATTGATTATCTATGGGAGTTAATACAGACATGGTTTTCCTTCTAAAATGTCATTTATGTGTGTCATTATGTTGTTTTTGCAAGATAGTGTGTTTTTTTAATATATATATATATATATATATATATATATATATATATACGGCGTTTCCCCCAACATTTCCATTTTTAGAGGGTCGCATTTCTTGTCGTACCCGTTTCGGAAACTTCCAGACGTTTCTCCATTTCATGCAACTTAGATCTATCTTGATGCCCTCTTTCAGATCCTAACCCCCCTTTTATCAATTTGAGCTTTCTTGTGCTTCATTGTATTTCTTGTTAAGATTACTGTGTTTCATCTGTTCTCTTTCCATTTCTTCTCTTTATTGGAGATGTTTTAGGCACTCCCGACTCCCTATGTAGATTCTGGTCATTGTACTTTTGCAGCACCATTGGAAATATCTGGCCAGTACTGGACATTAACAGTTCAATTGGAGCACACCATTTTATTTTCTCCTTAAATTTGGTTGGGGTGACCTGATCATTCACACCAATTCTGCAGCAAGCATCTCAAATATTCCATATACTATAAATGTTAAAAAATCCAATGGCAGACTTGGTCACTGTATTTGGCGAATTTAGATATAACAAAAAAAAAAAACTGGTCTATCCAAATGCAGATAAACTATATAAATGAAAGTCCTTCAACTTATTTTTGAAGTAGAAAAAAGTATTCTATTCAAATATCGCAACCTGCACAAATGAAAGGCTCCTCTTTCACACTTTGGCAACACATCTTATTTACGATTGTGAGATGTGGAACCCATGTGTGTGGCAAACAGATTTAAGCAATACTATCTTGTCAAAGCATATTCTTGTAAAGGAAACAGGTCTGCACCATCATCTTAGCCAAGTTTGGTGCTCACCCTCTCTTCACCTCAATGATTTTCCACAGGATCCAGTGCACCAACTCTTACTCAAGCCACAATAGATACCCATTCTTAGCTCTTCAATCATCAATGTGAATTGCTATAGTCAAGGCATTGCAACTAGTTGGTAGGTCAAGATCACATTTCTCCTCCAGCATCTAAACCTAGACATGGAGCACCCCCTCCCCCCACCTCCATCATTCTCTATTAATGCCCCCAATCTCAGGAGGAGGGATGCTGATAGAGAGGTATTCAGGACAAGATCTACAAAGCTTATTTGAAATTCACATGAATTGAACCAAAACAGCCCCTATTCCAAAGATCCGCCATTACTTCCACTCCTACATGCATTTTCAGGATGGCCTTATCCACACTCTAGGGTAGTTCATATGCAACTACCCTATAGCATAAGAATCCCTCTAGCATAACTTCAGGCTTGTTCTCGCCAGTTGCATACTGAGACAGATCATCACCTTCAAAGGGAGCACCATATTTGTGCAGATTTTGTATTTGGCAACCTGAATCTCAGGATCATTTTGCTTCTAGATGTCCTATTTATCACAAAAACCATGGTTGATACTATTGTTTGTTTAGTAATTCACATCATGCATGACCTTGGGACTTCTCACCCCTTTTTATTCAATTGGGCTTTCTGTGCTTCACTGTATTTATTGTCAAGCTTGCTTTGTTTCATCTCTTGTTCTCTTTCCATTACTTCTCTTTATTGGAGATGCTTTAGGCACTCCCCAGTCCCAATGCAGATTCTGCTCATTGTATTTTGGGCAGTCCCATTGACCATATTTGGCCACTAGTGGACATTAACAGTTAAATTGAATTTTTTCTAAATTATCCAAGGGCACTATATTTTACTTTCTCCTTTAATTTGGTTGGAGACCATTCACACCAATTCTGCAGCAAGCATCTCAAATTATTCATGTGCTAATTTATAAATGTTCAAAATTTCACAGCAGATAAACCAAAAATCCTCATTTCCCTTATTTTTGAAAAAACGTGGCAAAAATATTCTAATCGAATATCATAGTCTCCACAAATAACAAATGCAGATTAGAGTACCAACAGGATTCTAGTTTTAAAAGAAAACAATTCAACAGGTCTTCTTTCTTCATGAAAAGAGGTAAGCTAGATAACATGCACAAGCTCATAACTCAAAAACATGTCATTTGACATTCAAGCTGAGCTTAGAATACCGACAGGATCCTAGTTTCAAAAGAAACCAATGGGACTCATAGATCATATTTTTTTAATTTTATTTATTTGGAGTATTAGAAGTAGAAGTAATTTTCTATTAGAATATGGATCCTCCTACATAATCTTTATTAATTCCTCGACTGAATCCTTTCAAGGCAGTCAAGTTTCATAAGATTCGACTAGTTGTAAAATAAACACAGGTTATGATGATGCATTAAAAACTAATAAGAATACCTGTCCTGAGAAACTCTGGTGGTGTGTATGCCAAGTTTGTGCTATAGCTTTTTCCATCTCGGCTGTTTTTCATAAGGCCAAAGCTTGAAAGTCTGGGATCCCCATCCTAAGACACAAAATGGAAACAACTGATGAATCTCAAATTGCAATACAAAGTCAGTTGACAGTCAGGAAGCACTCAAGTGCGTTTAGCTATTCAATATCATCAACAGCAATGGCAATCCTATGCAAAACTATTGGACAGACTATAGCACCAAAGTTAAAGAGACCATATAAAATTAACATTTTTTAGGAACAGTCCCATCAATAAAGCAACAAATGAAACACTATCTATGCACAATCACTTTTACTTGGAGTTAGATTGCTAACAATAGCTACTTTACAAGTACATAGAAATTGCAAGCCAGATGTTTCCCATTATTTTCAATATATACAACTGCAGAGTACATGGAAATGAAAGGCCAGATTTCTCCGACAGTCATATGCAATATGATACAAATGCATAATATCATGAACCCTGTAACTTATTTGTGAATATCATTTTATCCTCTTCACAAATGTGTGCACAACTCCCACTGAAATCAAATAATTTACATGTAGATACTCTCTAGGATGTTCAAAAGTTAGGACACCAATCTATAAGACATCAGAAAACTCTGAAGCAGGTCTTTTTACTATAATGGCCGTATGACAGCACTGGCCAACTCCTGCCAATACATAATTTAAGGCTTTCAGAACCTAATTTTTTGCAGCAATAACCACATCCCAAATGGAATTGGGAAATTGCAAGCAAATAAGTCTTTGAAGTAGAAACACGGGATTGGTTTACACCATAGGAAAAAATATATTAGGTGAGTAATTTTCTTTGATTTGATTTGCCAGATCATTTTAGGAGCTCAAGGGGTATACTGTAGAAGTAAATTTGTAAGCAGTGTTATCAGACTCATCCGAGTCAACTCAACTCAGCTGAGTTTGACCATTTTTTCAGAAAGCCCAGTCAGAATCGATGGTTGACTCGGCTCATGGCCGAGTCAACCACTAACTCAAACTGACTCATCTGAGTCAAACCGAAACTGACCACTGACTCAGCCAAGTCCTATAAGGCTGACTGCGCTGCCTACTTGCAAACCAAGATAGCAAAAAAAAGTTAAACAAACGAAAAAGGGAAAAAGTCTCCGAAAACAACACCTAATCTCCCTAAAACCCTAACCCTGGACAATTTTCTCAATGCGGAGGCATTGGCATTAGGGGCAAGGGCTTCCCATTTTTTATTCCTAACTTTTAAGTCGTAAGTCAATTTACTATTTATATTTTTCACCGTGCTATGGTTGTCATTGATATCAATAATGAGACATGTCAAACATGAACCCAGACTTTATATTGATAAAACATGAACCCAAACTTTATATTGATATTTTGCATTGGCTAGACATTAATATAATTCATATTAATTAAATTTTCTTTTCTTTATCACAATGGTTTCTTTTTTAAATTTATTTTATTATATGAGTTTTGTCAAGTCAAAGTCAAACTCCTCCACTCTAGCCACGTCAAGTCATTCATTGAGCTGAGCTTGTCAACACTCTTAACCACTTTTCTAGGATGATGCACATTAATGATTTTATCTTGTAATAGGCATGAAGAGGCATCCAAATTGCAAGACGTTTCTTGAATGAGGTGGTTCAGCAGCATGGATTTCCTCTCTTGATCATCTATGACAAGGATGACAAGTCATTTTTGGCAAAATTGCGGAAACTGTTGGGAGTATGACTCCAATTCAGATATATCATCTTCAAACCGATGAACAAAAGAAAGTGGTGAATCCATCAATTGGGAACATGTTTGATACCTAGTCCAGGATCAACCAAAACAACGTCCATGGGAACCTAGGACACCAGGGATGCTTGTGTCATGTGCTCAGAGAATCCCCAGTAGACAGGGTACGTCTTGAGGATGTGAAAACGTCCCTAAATCCCCCTCAAGCAACATCCACACATCGTCCACAACAAGTCACCAAAAGTAACCAATAAAATCTAAGAAAATACATTTTGTAGTTTCTTTATATTTCCTCTCCAGGACAAGTCCCACCAATCAGCCAAGCTGCCAACCTTATAATAGGGGTTTTGAGACACTGAATAATCATTTTGCATCGTTTATTAAGTTATTTGAGTTTGATGACATTCCAACAGTGCTTTTGAGCCACTATTATATTGGATATAAGAACCACTATTATATTGGATATAAGAAGTTAAAAATGGACATAAAAAGTTGAATTTCATTTTTTTATGTTTTTCAGGTTGTCGTCCCTTGTGCTGCTATCTCATGAAATTTGGGGAGTCTCTCCAGCGATCCCCGAAATACATCCCTCGATACTCAAACAGCTGTGAAACATAGCAGTAAACACCACATCACAGGTTTTCACCAGACTTCTAGGGAAGTTCATGTGAATTATAGAATTTTTGTCAGACTTTGCTTTGAATATGTTGGGGTTTTCACTATTGGCTATGGAGGATAAGATTAGCATAACTCCAACTAGGTGAACATATCTTAAGTTTCTAGTGTTATTTCGTTAATGTCGGTAGCGGAATCCCAGCGGAACCCCTGAGAAGCTCTCAACCTCCCGTTCCAAATGTGACGGATTGTTTCTCTTTGAATATCACAATTAATATTTAATCGATTTTAAATCTACGCTCTGTCTGGATTGTCTTGATAATTGACGGAATTGTAGAGCTTGATAACACTGATTTTGATTTCCCTAATTCCGGACAAATTTTCTACCTCCGAGATGTGTCTTCACAATGTTATTCTACAGAGGTAGGTCGTCTCACTCGACTGGATATACGCCCTCAATCAAACACTTGATGCCCACCGCTTAATGCTAATGCAAGGGCGCGATTACAGGTTACGACTCCCTTCAGCGGCACTTCCTCTTCGGTGGCACTTCCAAATGTAGCGAAACCTTTTTCGGACAAACCCCTACAATAGTGGATAGACGAAAATTCTATGAATTGTGATTAGTTTATGTTGCGTTGTGGAAGAACGTATGGTTGCACTCGATGTAGCTGCCTCTTTATGCGATTAAAACCCTTAATGGTAAATACAATGTGGTCAAGCCCTCTACTTTTGTAGATTTTTAAAACTTGCGGCGCAAAATAGCATGTTGCAATTCTGATGTGATTTCCATTTTCTGATATTTTAAGCCAGACAAATTGCTTATTTGGGTCTTCTTTTTCTAGCTGAATGAAACGACCTTCTTTTTCTCTTACTAATACCATGATACCCCTGTGCCCTTTGCCATTCCCTGCTGACTTGTTCCACACTGCTATCTTCCAATACCCTTCAAACAAAGGTGTCTTGCACCCTTCATGCTCATGTGTTTCTATGAGGCAAATTATGTCTCTATCTTCTGCAATAGGCCCTAACCCAGGTCCTTGTCTCCATGGGTACCCCCTGCAGTTCCAACAAACTAATCTTAAGGAAACCTGGGTACGATTTGATTGCTATTTGTTTTGGCATGCAAGACTCACAGTTGAGTCTTTGTCCCTGCTTGCCCATACTGACCTTGCTTCCTCATGTCTTGCTGAGGAGTTTGTTGCCTCTTCTTTGTTATTGTCTTGCTGCCTTGTTTTGGAAGGAGGTCCAAATTGCGCTATCACAGCTTTACCTTTATAAATCCATGCTCTTTTTCCCTCATCTCTTGTTGCCCTAACTTTTGTCA
>ML779851.1:658798-688535 GCA_009831015.1 Picea engelmannii
ATATATATATATATATATATATATATATATACTTATTCCCTTCTTCTTTTTTTCCTTTTATACTATAGCAGCAGACTGATATATATTTTTTCCGAAATTGCAGCGAAATGATCTAGATTTTCACCGAAATTTCTGGTTTTTTTTTAAATGGCAAAATGTCCTAGCATGGTCAAAGACCCGAAGTTCCAAGAACTAAAAATTGAGTGGCCAAAGGCCTACAATGATGTTGTCAAGCACAACAAAATTTTTGACCAAGAGTCTATAGGCCAAAGGCAGGAATCAAAAACGAAGCTCTGATACCACTGTGGTGAACCAAGCTGGTTCACTATGTAAATATCCAGTATAAATAGGACAGTACACAATAATCCATTTATGGATAGTAAATCTATTAAATAATAATGTATATGAATATATGAGATGATTACAATGAACAATGAGGGTTTGCTTATATACCCACGCATGGGTGCCCTTTACCAATAGACATGTCCTTTGAGACATGTCCTTTCATTATAATAATTTTATTAATTATTATTTAATCATTATCTTATTAATATCTACTTGATATGTATATTTATGTTCATAACAATGGATAACTCAAAACCCTATCAAGAGAGAGAGTGAGAGAGACTGGCGATGAGGTTGTCAAGGTCTCTCTGGTTTGATGGCCGAGGGTGATGGAGGCGAATTGGGCATTAGCTCACTATCAAAGTCCTCAGGGACTATCGGGGGGTCTGATTGTATGATCTTGGGGGGATGTAGGAGCGAGGGATACTCCTAGCATCCAAGGCCGACAGAAAGAAACTTTGGATAAATCTCTGGCAACTCATCTAAATCTGGGAGGTAGTCTGACGAACAAGGGGCATCCTACGTTGGATCTATCTGGAGATAATCCCTCTAACTCTCTGAGGATGTGTGGAATGATGTACAGTTCAGCATCTCTGAATCGGTCTCAATGATAACGATCTATCTCACAAAGGGGGAGGTTGAGGAGAGACGTGATGTCTCACCAATCTACTATCTAGTGCACTCTAGGGCTCACCCTGTCGCTTGTTGCTCTGATCTGATGGATCAACATGAAAGTATGAGGTGATCTTCCTAGTCATCCCAAGGCGAGGTATGGCCTATAGGAACTGAGATCTGAGGCCGAAGATCTCCCTGATGAAGAGGGCTAGGCATCTCCAGTCTTGGTACTCGAAGAAAGTAGAGAGGGAGCCCCCCGAGTCTCTATAGAGGCAATGGTAGCATCCTATGATCTCGTAGTATATGGGACACCTAAAGATGAGGTGCATCTCTGTCTCTAGTTCCTATAAATGACTCATATGGCAAATCCTATTAGACCATCGTATATGGTGGCCTGTCTCAATTCTAAGTCCATGAGATCCGACCCGGAGTTGTCCCAATGGGATCCTGAGTGAGTGCACCCAATGTCTGCGTGTATAAGGCTCGAGATAGGAGGACATCTTCGAGCCCAAGCTTGTCGGAGGTGAGGTCCAAGTGACATGGATGTACAGTCTGTAAATGTCCTCTCTGATGGCCTAATTCAGTACCTGTCTAGTCGGCAAGAGATGGAGAGGTGCATCAAGGGAGAAACTGAATAGGGGAAGGTGCTCGAGGGAGATAGTCATCAACTAGAGAAGCTGGGATGCCTCTAAGAACCAACCACATGCACGCCCTAAGGGAAGATCCAAAGCAAGAGCCTCCAAGGAGCAAAGAGCAAGGTAGTGGTATCGCTCTCTCCCAATGGAGGAATCTTTGAGAGATCTAACTCTATGAAGGAAAGAGACCAAGCAAAAAATGAATCTGGGAGGTAGTTTGAAAATACCTACAAAAATTGGTGTTTTCGCAATATTTGAAATTTATTGAAATTCAAATATATTTTACGATTAAATAACTCAGATGTCCAAGGTGAGTTTTTCCTCTGCTGAGAATATTGTATGGCATGGCTCTTCTTGTATGAACGGAATCGTGATCTTCATCAAAAAAATAGATAGTCGCAGCAATTTACAATTTTTATATCCACAACACATTTAAGGTTCACGAACAGTTGCATCACTCCTTTAAATAATACAAGAAATAAGAAGATTTTAGAAGAAGATGTTTGACAACCTTGCTTCTCCATAGTTCTTCCTTGTTTGGTTGCATTAGTTCTTAACAGGGAAGAAGAAGAGTTGTCATGAAAGTTTCTTCCCCTAGCAGCAGACAATGATTTACTATAATAATCAAAACTAAGGTCCCAAAATGTAATAGTCATCAACTACGTTGCAATAGAAGCCTAGGAATTTGAAATGTGATCATTTCCATTGTTATTCCATGTTTATGAAAGATCACTAACATTAATCAACAGCATGAGAAATGTCATCGATCATTCTATATTAGACACATTCGACGACTTGATGGCACAAGTTATTTTAAATAAATGTTACTAAATCCAAGCTCAAGTGGTAGTTCAAATCCAATAAGATGTAACACAAGTAAAATGTCATTTTTCCTTCACGTCAATGTCAATATTAAATGGCTTAAGAGACGAAGACCAGTGTAACAAAACACAATAAGATGCTTGAGTTCAAATCCAAATTTAATGGTGCAATCATGTTTAAAGTGTTCGTCGGGTCAGAGAAGAATATTTAGACATAATCAACAAAGACTTTTCAAGTTACATATTTTCTATAGGAAAATCTAATATATTTGCCTAACTGCTTAAATATTTAGCTCATAACTAATGAAAGCTATTGAAATGTGTTAGAAAGCATATTGTATTCATTCATAGCATGAGCATGTATAGAACAAAGGTTGTGCCTAACTTACTCTAGTGTGGTGAATCATTTAGTATCCAGTAGACATAAAGAATTTGTTCAATATTGTTGAAATCTTTGCATCACAACTAATGTGTGGATAACATTCTCCTTGTCAACCAAGACTTATCCACTATTGGACATTTTTCCCAAGTCAACTAAGACATGACCACTACTTCATTCTTGGTCTTTAAAATCTTTTGAGATTCCACTACATTGTTCAAGTCAAATGAAATGCGGCCTTGTCGGTATAGTGCTTGACCATGTGTGATTCAAATGGCTCCATCTTTACTTCCAAAGCCACTTTCAGGACATTTCATCCAAGATGGATCCACTAGCAACCATTATCAGAGCTATCGTCCTTTATGGCTCAGAGGTCTAGTAACCTGGTTTGTCGGAGTCAGATTGGGCCATGATGGAGCAAGTCCAAACCCTCATGCTTCACTGCATCATCAAAAGCAAAAGCATGGTCCCCCAACCCATTATCCAAGCAGAGTTTGTGGCCCACCCTTTCAAGTTGAATCCATTTTTGGAGTTTTTTGGAGTTGGCTATCAATTCAACTAGGCACCCTAATCTTACCTACTGCTCCTGGAAGGCCATAGCATTAGCTAGTTCCTTGAGGCGAAATCATTTTTGGTTCAAAGATGGTACATATCTCTTGGGTCAATGGGCATCTTGAAGGACCACCCTCCTCCATTTCAATATTTTCTCAACAGTTGTGATCATCTCCTATCGACCAAGTAGGAGTTGAATAAGATTACCAAAGAGGACATCTACATGATATATATACAGGTTTTGGATCACCCCACTTAGGGGGTTGAATCCTAAAATGACCTATGCGAAGAACTTTATGGAGTTGAGGGATGGCCTTGTTGTTCATTCTCCTTATACACATCGACACTAGATGCATGTGCTAAGGATCCCCTTGGGACAATTCAAAGTTAGCTCGCATCGATGTCAAGTTGAAGTTGAGCATCACATTCTTTGGATGAACAAGACCTATGAACTTTGTCATCTATAGGAGATTGGGACAAAGGAACATCTCATCTTCTAATGTCCCATTTAATATGAGATCCATGGTCAGTTTTACTGTCTCTTCAAGAAGTCCCAAAACTCTCTTTGCTTTCTTCCCATATCCAAATAGCGATGTCTAGCTCTATATATGAGAAAGACCTTTGGATTCATATCCCACTCCCTCTGACCACCACCCCAACAAAACACCACTAGGTTGATCACATCTTTATTTCCGATGCTCCTAAAGGACAAGGGTTGAAGAGACTAGTAGACAACAATGCCACCTCAGCATCCAAATCCGTGAGACCTAGAGGAGCCACTACACCTCTCTTAATGAGACCGCTGCGAAGCAGTCACCTCAGACCCCAGCTCAGTTCATTCGATACTAGCAAGCAAACAACTTCATCTAGAGATTAGCCATCGAGATAGAAGGATATACCACGACCCACCTTCTCTGGCCAACCAGCCATCGAGAGCTTCCTTTCTTCGACCTCAACCGTTAGGAGAGACACAGATATCGAGATTGCAGTTCCAGTGGGAGATCTTCCACGCCCCTCCTCTTATACAAGAAATAGCAGAAGCACCAGGACATGTTTTGGACACCTCTCGGGTTTTCCTTATGTGTGGCATTCTCTTATTTTCCTAGGGTTGCATATTACCATCAGTGAGTTGATCCTTGCACTGGCATCACAATTTTATATATTTGGTCATTAGACCTTAGATCTTAGATTAGATTTATGATCGTCTTGTTTCATAAAAGTGGCCCTTGCACTCCCACTTGGTATTGACACAGATGTACTTAGCACTCCCATTGACCTTTTTATGGTCATTTGTTGGACATTAATAAACTTATTATCTTATCTCCATTGAATAATTAACAGAAATCTGCAATTTAATGATACAACCAGCATAGGTAGAAAGAGGACGAATAATAAAGGGAAATTTATTTTCTTTGAAATTTGAAGAGGAAATTTTTCTTAAGGACTTACTGTCAGGCCAGAGAAAAATCATTGATATACAGGTTGGCGCAATGATAAGCAATTGGTTTGCACAAATCATCAAAGGCATGCAAATAGATCATTGTTACGGGGAACCAGATACAAGTAAAGTCAGTCCTGATCTGTATGAACTGGCATAGAGATTACCCTGCTAAAGAACTTTATTGCAAGAAAATGTAAAGCAGAGACACTAATCAGGGAAATGAGATAGGGTCAAAGCATAATGAAAACTGCAAAGGTTGTTCCGAGGAAAACACAAGACGACTTGCATTTCCTCAAAAGATGCAGTTGAACTGCCAAAATTGTGAATTTTAAAGAGATTCATATAGAAATGACAATGAATTAAACTAGTTGCAAATTGACAATGAAATGAAATGAGATAGGGGCAAAGCATATTGAAAAATGTAAAGGTTGTTCCAAGGAAAACACAAGATGACTTGCAGTTCCTCAAAAGATGCAGTTGAACTGCCAAAATTGTGAATTTTGAAGCAATGCATATAATATGACAATGAATTAAACTAGGTGCATGCAGAAATGGCACTTAACGTGAAAGTCAAACTCCGATATTTCGCCACGTAATCATGCAAGCCCTTAAGAAAACTACATGCATAAAATTCATGAAATTAACTTGTTCTACTGTTGTCCTTCAATTTTTTATTTAGCCTCTAATATCAGTCATTTTGATGATCGCATGGTATCATTTTAGTAGGTTCACACATAAACTCAAGTCCATGGAATAATTCAAAATCATAAGATTGTACCCAGGCTTGACCATTCAAGCATGCAAAATGACATCTTAATTTATAAATGTCAAAACATCATTAGACTCGGACAAGGTTTTGAAAATTCTGTAGGTGCACATAAAATTTTAATATTCTCCCTTATATTGAGCTGTATATATGAAATGAAATAAAGATGTATCAGTATACTTTTTATTCACAATCAAAACATTTGTTTGATTGCAAGGCCTCACCTCATCAAAGAGCACCCTGTATGTATTTAAATCATGATAAATCCGATGATTTTCACTATTACAGTGGTCTAGTGCTTGAGCAATATAGTATGCAACTCTCAAACGCATTGCCCATGGCATAGGTTGCTTCTCCCCTGCGAAAATACAAAAAAGGGCATTTAATCAATGTCTATATCAGAAAGTTGAAGGCACATATTTCCAATTATTACATCATCATTTTAATCCTCCTAAATAGATGATTCCACGTAGGAAATATTGCAATCTTGGTAAACCCAAGGAGTTATATGTTGATGTCATTGAACCAATAAAGCAGTGTTATTTATATAATAGAATTATATACTACATGTCCAGCTAACTACAGCCAAAGGTTCATACTTCCAACCTTATACATCATTAATTTAAATTTTAATCCTCTTATAAGGGAAAAGTTACACAACAATAGATGATTCCGTGTGGACAATATTACAATCTTGGGAAAGGAGTTTTATATTGTTTCCGTTCAACAACTAAATGGATGCTACTATATGCCAGAATTAACAGTCTATCCCTTGCTATGTGACCAACACCAGAAACTACCTATATGATTAAGAATTAATCAACTATGAAATATGATTAAACAAATATTATGGCCCATTGCAAGTGGCTGTCCAACTTCTTAACAGTCACAATCTGGAGAAAACTTTTACAATTGGCTAATAATAAGAGTCCAACATGCTTTCAACATGATCAAGGATGCCAGCGTGTTGGACTCTAGTGCCTACGCAAACTTTATTCTTGTTGCTTTAAGGAAGAGGACGTAAATACCATTGTATATACCCTTCCACCTTTGGTTTATTTTTCTTGTAAATATTTTGTGAATATTAGAAGTATTCTTCAAAAAAAATTAATAACAATCGAAGATGAATCCTTCACAAATATTCTTGACAGTGACATGTCTTGCTCCTAGAGAATTAGCACGAGAACAGATTTGTGTATTGGGGCCATCACAATGAGTATTAGATTGCAAAAAGCAATGTCCATTACCCTTCAGGAGGACATATGCATTCCAAGTTTATTGTTTTGCAAGATGCTATTGAACATGGTTCAAGGATATATTAGTAGTGACGCATCCATTACATCTAGTGTTGATTCCATGCAAACTTTGGGTCACAATTTTCCCTGTTTGAGCTTGTCCAACCCCTCTTTTCTATTGATACCCTCACCCTGATAAAAGAAGAGCAAATGAAGAGGAGTTGGAAAAGCAAGACCAATCTACCCCTAATCATTGATCCTCCTGCTAGCCCTAGGAATCAGGATCATCCTTGAATATGAACCTGAGAACTAGACCTTCACCATGACCACCCTCGAACCCTTTGTTGCCAAATCTATTTCAAATATGCAACCTCAAGATTGGAGGATTGCCCAAGTCAAGTTCTGTACATCTAAGTTACCACCAGAAGACAACATCAAGATCTCGAAATTTGGCAACTTGTCATTGTATGACAAGTATATAAAGTCAACCAAGAAAAATGGCGAGTTAAGGAAGAAGGTGGATGCTTTGTCCACAGAGATACAATCTACGAAGATTACTATGAAGGCCTCCAAATTTGAGAAAAAAGGCCTCAAGCTTAAGTTAGTAACTCTGGGGAAAGACCCATAAGCGACAAAGGAGGCCATCAACATTTTTTAGCAAAAAGAGAAAGAGATAGAGAGCCTTAAGAGTTCTATCAACCCTCTCTATTTTCCCCAAGTGTGACAATTATTGGGCGAGAAAAATAGTTGGAAGAAGAGATCTGAATACTAAGAAGTCCCAACTAACTACCGAGAATTGACTGCTGCCAAAATTGGTTGAGCTGCCAGGCAATACCTAAGAAGAATTATCCCTTGCCAGGAGCCTGTTTAGGGCCTTACTTGATGTCCCCACCAGGTTAGGCCCGTAATCAGGCCAAACGGTTTACCCCGTTTACCATCCATGAAATGTGGGGAAGTACTCGGGGGTTTCCCGTGCTGTATTCCCAGGAAAAAATACCTAAGAAGAATTATCAAGTTTAAAGGCTAAAACTTTTATAGACAAGCAATTAGAGGCACCCACTCCAGTTATTACAGAAATACACATGCGAGACCTTGCCTCCACTAAACTCAAACAAAGGCTAGGACAATTGATGAAAAGTGCTACAGTGTAAGCAAAAATTCTCACAGAGGTTAAAGGTAGCTGTGGATAAAAAGAAGAAAGACCTAAAAGAACCAGGGTCAGAAATTGGATGAAGCCCTAAACACACTTGTAACTATCAGAAACAAGTTGACCAGCACCCAACATGACACAGTATTAGAAGTTGAGAATATGACAAGGCAAAAGAGCGACACCGAGATGAAGAAAAGGATGGCCTCCATCCAGGGTACCATATGGGGCTCTATGGGCAAGGATTTTCCCATGCTAAGAAATCATCTATGCTACTACATGGAATTCAATGGCCTATACACCTGAGTCTGCAAGTACTTTGATGAGGTCAAAGAGCAAACAAAGGGTAAGGCCCAGATCTCTAATTTTGTTGTAACAGTAGTTGACAGCCTACCAACTGAAGAATTGTCTGTCCTTGGTATTAGGGACAAAACAGTGATGATGACAAATGTCGAATCTTACCAAAAATGGTAAACTTCATCAAACAGCACCAATGGAAAAGCCGTGAAATCCCAAGCCACCATCAAAGGCTCCATGAACAATATCACTTGGATGGGAAGGTTCAATTTATCAATGCCATGGGATGAACATGGATTTTTCTTTCTGAAGAGTACAATCAAGAACTACAACAAGGAAAAGCCAGCACCATGATAATTGAGGATAAGAGGGATCTCCCAATAGTAGAGTACATCCTAGGTCATATTCAATCACTAGTGGCCATCATGATTCATGACAATCATCAATCATCAATCACATGATCAGGATGATACCTTTGGTCAATTTTGCAGACCAAACTGATCTAGACAAAACCTTCAAGATTTGTCTAGGCAACAGAATCCCTTCTAACAAGGGTTGATCAAGGTAAAGAAAATTTATGACCATGTCACCGCATAGTCATAGATAGGCCCAAAATAGCAGATAGCTCCCCGCCAAAAGTAATTGGATGAGCTGCAAGCCCCAAAGAATATCCCACCCCTAGCACAGATACTAACCAAACAAGTGGTCCCCCAATAGCAGTGGGCATTAGGTCAGTGGAACCACCCGTACACCCTAAAAAGTAGTCAAGTTCTAAAACGGCTAAGAGAAAGAAATAATTGTTTTCAATTACATCTTACCCCACTATTTCCCTAATTCTGTGGCACTAATTCAAGGAATCATCCTCTAAGCACAATAGAGATTTGTGGGCCAACCGCATACATGAGGAGAAGGACCAAGTCTATAAAAGGACTCAGGAGGCAATGGCTACACTAAAGGATCAAGAATTTGCTACAAAAATGCTACAGAGATTTTGAGGGAACCAAGGCCTATTATTGTAACAATTTTTTTGGTTTCTCTAGGGGGGTTTGTCGCTTCGGTGTTGTCTTCTCCCCTTCCCCCCCCCCTCATTCTTTCTGTAGACTAAAGTTGGGTCAATATTCTCTATATAGGGTATTAGGAAAGCCCAAAAGAGAGGCTACCTAACCATGTTGTTGCCATTTTTGTATCCTATGACATGAGGTGTATATTTTGTAATCGAGACCAAGGTATTCTTACCCTTGATGAATGAATGAAAGCTTCAGTATGTTATTGTTGTTTCCCTGCTAATTTATCATTGCATTTGCTTGTTGATGTAAATTAATGGACCTATGTCTTTGAAGTTTGAACATGCCCATTTAATTTGCTTTCTCGTGAAAATGGATGTTAAGAAAGTAGTGTTCAACCTCCTCTAAAGTTCTTTTTCATGCATCTATCTTGTTTATCTTCTTAGGATATAGTTATGATTAAGGTATCCCTCTAAAAGAAACTAGTTATTTTTGTGTTTCTTAATTTACTATGGAGTTCTTCTTGATCACTCACTAAGGCAAATATATTCCAATATCTTTCTTCTTTGAAGTTACTACAATGCACATTTTCTTTGAAATCTAACCTATCTGTTATTAGAAGATAATAAAGTGATAGAGGGTACCCCACTCTAGCCCAAACATCGACTCAAAGGTCTAGAGTGGTGCAGGAATATTTGCTCCACATTATGCTCTGACATTTGTCCTTGTGCCAAGATCAGGGAATATTTCCTCCACATTATGCACATTTTCTTTGAAATCGTTCTCCCCTTCCCCCAACTAAAGCACACTTTTTAGGTTACTTGCTTACTTGTCTACCAAGATCAAGAATTTGTCTCCCCTTCCGCAACCAAAGCACCCTTTTTAGGTTACCTTGCCTCCCTACATGCCAAGATCAAGAATTTTCTCCTCTTTCCCTAACCGCAGCACCCTTTATAGGTTACCTTCCCTCCTTGTGTGCCAAGATTAAGATTTTTTCTCCCCTTCCCCTAGTAGGAGTGCCTCTTTAAGTTTCTTGGCTTCCCTAGCTCCAGTAGGAGTGCCTCTTTAAGTTCACTAGCCTCCATGCCCTCTACTAGAGCGCCCTCTTAAATTACATGGCACCCAATGCCTACTTTTTATCCCTTTTTCACGTTTTCCCTTGGGAACCATGGGGACACCCCCTCTTCCCTCTACATGTTTTTTATATCCATAGCTCTTTGCACATTATCTTCCCCATTGACAAAGAGTTCCTAGAGGCCATAATTACTCTAAAAAGTTCATGGATTGCTCTCCCATTGATTAAGGTATCCCTCTAAAAGAAGCTAGTTATTTTTGTGTTTCTTAATTTACTATGGAGTTCCTCTTGATCACTCACAAAGGCAAATATATCCCAATATCTTTCGTCTTTGAAGTTACTACAATGCACATTTTCTTTGAAATCTAACCTAACTGTTATTAGAAGATAATAAAGTGATAGAGGGTACCCCACTCTAGCCCAAACATCGACTCAAAGATCTAGAGTGGTGCAGGAATATTTCCTCCACATTATGCTCTGACATTTGTCCTTATGCCAAGATCAGGGAATATTTCCTCCACATTATGCACATTTTCTTTGAAATCGTTCTCCCCTTCCCCCAACTAAAGCAGACTTTTTTGGTCACTTGCTTACTTGTGTGCCAAGATCAAGAATTTTTCTCCCCTTCCGCAGTCGGAGCACCTTTTTTAGGTTACCTTGCCTCCCTACATGCCAAGATCAAGAATTGTTCTCCTCTTTCCCTAACCGCAGCACCCTTTATAGGTTACCTTCCCTCCTTATGTGCCAAGATTAAGATTTTTCTCCCATTCCCCTAGTAGGAGTGCCTCTTTAAGTTTCTTGGCTTCCCTACCTCCAGTAGGAGTGCCTCTTTATGTTTCTTGGCTTCCCTACCTACAGTAGGAGTGCCTCTTTAAGTTCCCTAGCCTCCATGCCCTCTACTAGAGCGCCCTCTTAAATTACATGGCACCCAATGCCTACTTCTTATCCCCTTTTCACGTTTTCCTTCGCAAATGCCATGTAGGGCTGCCTCCATCGCTTGCACAATCTCTGCTCCCTTCAGTATAAGTGTTTAGACTTTTTCACTAGCTCAAACCAAAAGATTGATGTTGTACCTTCAAGCAATCAATTTCATCCCCTCCATGTACAAAGGTATTCCTACCTCTTCAACCATGCTCTTCCACAACAATGAAGAGATTAGTCGAGGTCAAGATTTCTTTAGACAAGCCTTGTGTGCCAAGATTAAGATTTTTTCTCCCCTTCCCCTAGTAGGAGTGCCTCTTTAAGTTTCTTGGCTTCCCTACCTCCAATAGGAGTGCCTCTTTAAGTTCCCTAGCCTCCATGCCCTCTACTAGAACGCCCTCTTAAATTACATGGCACCCAATGCCTACTTCTTATCCCTTTTTCACGTTTTCCCTTGGGAACCATGGGGACACCCCCTCTTCCCTCTACATGTTTTTTATATCCATACCTCTTTGCACATTATCTTCCCCATTAACAAAGAGTTCCTAGAGGCCATAATTACTCTAAAAAGTTCATGGATTGCACTCCCATTGATTCCCTTCATGTGCTTGATCTTTCCCCTATAGAAAACATTGTCTCCACTCCTCCTTCGCAAATCCCATGTAAGGTCGCCTCCACTGCTTGCACAATCTCTGCTCCCTCCAGTATAAGTCTTTAGACTTTTTAACTAGCTCAAACCAAAAGATTGATGTTGTACCTTCAAGCAATCATTTTCATCCCCTCCATGTACAAAGGTACTCCTACCTCTTCAACCATGCTCTTCCACAACAATGAAGAGATTAGTCGAGGTCAAGATTTCTTTAGACAAGCCTTGTGAACATCTCCCCCTAGCTTGCCCATTGACCTTCTTTTTGGGTCTAACTACTCCACCAACATGCCCTTAAGCTCCATTTCCTTTAGCGATATCATCAATTTTTCTCTACCAGCACCTATCGCACTTAGGAGCATAGATGAAATAATCATGATTGGCAATTAATCGACAAGGGTACTAAAAAGATTAAATTAGCAATAACCAAAAAAAGTCAGGAAAATCAACCAATCTTAGCACACCTATAGTGTGCAAACGAAATAATCGAGATTATTTCAAAATAATCGTTTTGTTGATTGTATCGGAATTAATCAGGATTAATTCGATTAAATGGAGATTATTCCATCTATGCTTGGGAGGATCAATTCGACCATCCTTCCCGATCGAATACTATGAATTCTGCCACCACTCGAAATGTTGTCCAACAGTTTTGGATTACAAACACTTCCATAATTTTTATAACACATCAAGAATTTGACACAATTTCCCAGCTTCTCATTTGTAGATGCACGACCTTGAATCGAAGATTTTGATACCTTTGGTCTGTTCTCTTGCCCATCATCAACCCCTTCTAGTATGTTTTCTCAGTTGGCATATAGGTCTAGGATTGCCCTCTACAATGTTGCATTTCAAACAGCATGCCATCCTTGAATTGCCTCACCATTTCTAAGTCACCACCTCAAACTCCTCTATCTCTAGACCTCCCCCCTATAATGGGTTGCCCCAATTTAATGCACTTTGCATTTTGGCACCCATGTTGCCCATCCCTACTAAGATAGGGAGCCCTCATAATCTATAACTGCAAAATGAGCCTAATGTTTCGCTTTCATCAATTGTTGACCTCCACCCCTAGGTAACTGTGTGATTATCATTGGTTTGATGCTTTGCTTCTCACTCTACTTATGAACACATCGATTTGCTTCATTCATGTGTTGAAGCCCCATATGCATGCAAACCTCCATCAACCACCCTTTTCGAGGAGACACACCACAGGTGCCCCCCTTGTCGACACCCATATGTGATCATGTTCCCTACCCATTGATCGAAACTACTTGGTCAAATTTTGTAACATATTATTCATTTTTTATTTACAAAACAAAAACAAAAACAAAAAACATTAAACACCAAAATACAAAAATGTCAAAAAAATTCAAAAAGCCAAGGGGGAAAAGAAACTAAGTTATATTATAATCACCAACTATTTATCATATAACACCTCTTCACAAGTTCAGGCAGTTGTCATGTCACTCTTGTTTGAAGCATCTATACTTTGTTACCTAGTCAAGTCCCACTCACACCATCCAGCTGACTCTATCATCATGGTCCTTAAGTGTCGCTCACCCATCAATTTGACCTAGTCAACATGGTCCCTAAGTCTCATTCACGACATCAATTTGACTTAGCCCCCATGTTCTCTAGTACATCCTCAACATTACTCACCCCCCGATCTCCAGTTTGACTTTGGTCAAGTTATCCTGTTAGGGTTTATGGTTGCATCCTAGGTCATTCATCATCTATGCTCCATTTAAGGAAGTCGCATGTCCCATCCTATATCAAGCTCGTCCCATTGTGTCTAGTTCGAGCCCTTATCATCTATCAGTGCTCTCCATACTTCATGTTGGTTTATGGGACTCACCATTGCATGTTCTTTAATGAATCTACCCCCATCAACCATGACACATTTGCTCTAGTGGTTTTATTTAGAGGCATGATACCTTAGTTACTGTTTTCATCATTGGAGATATACCTCACATTCACCAGTGGATTCCCATCATCAATCCCCGACTACAAGCCATCCTTAACCTGATTGTAGATTCGGGGCATCGGAGGGGCCCAACCACAAAGTCAACCGTTGACTTTATGGTTGGGAACTTCAATGACCTGAATCTACAATCTGGTTAAGCTCAGGTCCGACTAAATAGTTCCTACCAATGTTCGACATCAAAACATCCATACAAACCATGCAATTCCATACTAGTACCTTGGTACCTATTGTCATCATCGGTGGGTTACCTTGCATCTAGCAATGATTTCCATCATTGATTACTAACTAGCTAGTTTCTCCCATGCTCAACTACAACTCATTATCGCATTATGGAGACTTGTCTGTCTACATTGTACAATCAGGTTAAGCTTAGGTCTGACTAAATAATTCCTACCAAAGTTTGACATCAAAACATCCATGCAAACCATGCAAGTCCATACTAGTCAAGTGCATGACTATTGAAGGGTCTTGACCAAGAACCTTGCATGACTATCGAACCCTTGGAAGGGTCTTGCTCAAGTGGCACCCATACCAGTCGAACCAACTCGTTCAGTTGGAAGGTCCACGGCCATACTTGGAGTTCATACATTCTAATTGAAGTGGTTAACTTTCAAGCTCATATTTGGCTTCAAGAAAAGCCATAAACAAAGGCCTCCATCCTCCATTTCAATGAGCTCAATTGTGTTAATGTTATGCTAGAAAACTTCTCCAAGGCTTGTGAAGCCTGTCTGCTCCAAAACTTTCTTTTAGCTTCCTTGGTGTTGTAATGCCCAAATGTCCCCACCATATGAACATTTCATAGGGGGAAATATTGTTGAAGTCACTCTAAAATCAGTGGGAGAAGTTTTATTTGAGGAATCAAGAACCTCCCAAAGAGAGCATTGGAGGCCACCTCCAATGCTCCTTAAGGTCGAATTCCAATTTTGTATATCACTTTCCATAGGTGAATACAAAGTTTCCTTTCTTTCTCCCCAATAACTTGTTTACATGAATACATTTTCACTTGGTTTTTAAACTAAGAATTTGTGACACTAATCTTTGGTAGGAAATAGTGGATTGTTTGGTATATTGTGTTGTTTGCAAAACCATTCAGAGGTGGAAACTCTGCTTAGTTCCACCTCATGTTGCTTAGTGTTCAAACTTCAAACCATCCATCCTACAAGGGACTCACCAAGGTTTGTCTCACCTTTCCTCGTCGAAGTTTCATTCGTTTAGTTCATATACTTGCTTGGGGGTAGAATAGGATAAGTTAGGTTGTTGGTTAGTTTATTTTACATCTGCATCAACTTTCCACCTACTGAAAATAGCTCATTTGGTCACCTAGTGCACAAACAACCCAACACCAAATTGCTACAAGCATTATTTGAGTTGACTAATCGCTTGTTCCCATTCTTCAACCTATAATTCTCCATTTTGTGCCATCCAATGGACTTCACACTCCATTTATAGGAGCTACTTCCAAATCCTTTTGATAAGGTATGTTGTCTTTGGGCTAGAAATACATGATCCAATCTCAAGATAAATCAATCTCCTTTCTAGTCTTCCATGATACAATACTTAAATTTGTTGAAAATAAGTTTCATCTTTGCATCATAGTCTAGGATGGACTCATTTTGTGTTTGCTTCACATTTTTCAAGTTCTAGAAGGTTGAGGGTTTTGTGTCAAATATGCATATACTTCATTGAAGGGTGAAACCACATCGCTCCAATTTCACAACATCCCCTAATACTCACACTTCCAATACCATGGCAATACTTCCCATAGGGATTTTGAACTCAACCCACATCATAGTGCATCAACAAAGCCTCTTGCTTCCAAAGATAAGTTCAAAGTAAACATATGGTCATCGCCATTTGTTGGTCAATCAAATGTTGGTACTCGGGTAAGATCTACCACCAAAGGTCAATGGGGTCAAAAGGTCAAATTCTTTGTTGCTCAGTATGCGCTTCTCAACATATCCCTAGGATAATTGGTTTCTATGTTGATAGTGAAAATGTGTCGATTCTCGTCTTCTACTCGTAGCTACAAACTCATCATTGAACAATTCCAAGTTATTTCATGAGACCAAGAAAGTCTCGTTGTCTTTGATTGTGTTGCAGTCATACTAGCTAAGAGCAGTGTAATGGTTATATTCACAACATACAATGGGTTATTGTTTGCATTCTCTTCTCAACTCTTGTTTATTCTCTGTTATTGGCGATTCTCTTGGCTCAAAGTGATCTTTTGCATATATGCAGTGTTCATCTTCAAAATCCTCTATTGTAGGCTCATACATACAAGAGCACATCTTCAACTATGTGAAACAAATTTCTCCACAATTCAGATTGCATTCTTTGTCATTGTTCTCTTTCTTGCTTGTTTATTTGCCACTCAACCTCCAAGCAACATCTTTGATCTTCCATGTGTTTAGAGACTAGAATAATGGAATGACATTGTGATAGTAAAGGGGTTTGTTGAGTGCATAGTGAAAGGACAACGAAATGTGAAAAAAACGCCACTAGGGTATGGATAGAGAAACCTATACACCTGCAACCATACTCACTGCAAAATCTTCAACTGACAAATTCCACTCTTGGCGTCAATAATTGCTTCTAACAAGTTTTTTTCTTCCACATCTAGAACCATTATGCATGATATAAGGATTTTTGTGGGATCTTCAAAACTTACATACAGGGAAAAGTTGCAACTTTTTCTCAAACATTAGTGAGAAGAGGTGTTGGGTATATTAGGTGCCAACAAGAGTTAAAATACATCTAAACAAGTTTAAAAGATTACTTAGAAGAAATCACACACAAAGCTAAGCTAAAACATTATAGATTCCACAGGATAAATGCACAAAATTAAGATAGAATTAAGATAGAACATGAACTACTCTAGATCAAGTCATTGATGAGAATGATGGCAATAGCAAAGTTGTCACCAACGACACAAAGGGGTGGTAGCTAGCAACGATGGTAGTACCACAATGGTATCATAGCAAGATAATGAGGAAGCGCAGGCAATTAGTTCCAAAATATTGCTTCATGACTCTAGCATTCTCCAAATATGTATCGATTTGCCATTATAAATACATAATGGCATGATCAAAGGAAATCATGGCCCAAGAAAGCCCTAGACCATCATGGTTTATAGATGGCTCAATATTCATCATGGTTTGAACGAGCCTCTTGTGGTTAAATGCAACCCTTCTTTCTGCATTTAGGTTCATCATTGGGATTGGATAAATGGATTTTCTTTGTTTGCTCTCATTTCTATTTTGTGGGCTATAGTTCTACCCCTTCAATTTGTTGTTTCTCCGTTGTCGGATTCTTGTTCTCTGTGTTGGGTGTTTGTCATTGTTTGGCTCAACCTAGTAGTGGGTTTGAGCTTTTGCTCTACGGAAATTTGGGCTCATTCTCCCACGTCCATGCACAGGAAAATCCCAATCCTAATCTGAGAAAGCTCAAAGCTTCAAGAGGAGGAGAAAAAGGAAGACCCTACAGCCATTTTCCATGACAAGAGACATGAGGGTTGCAATGATGTGGGTTGCCCCAGAAAAATAAGGGTTCCTTTGGTATTAAACAACGACGAAAACAATGATGAAGACATCAAGGAGGTGGCCTTTGGGAGAGGTATTCCTCCTTATTCCAAAGTGCACAACAAGCACCTACATTCATCCTTCAAAAGCAATCATTCATAGGAAGCCCACAATGAGGTGGTTAAGTTAGATGAGGAGGCATGGTTGGAGGACAAAGGAAAGATATCAAAAGGCACCCCCTGTCTAATTTTCCACTAGATAATCCTAAAAACACTAGAGGCAAGCGCACCCTATACAAGAGCACTTTGGAGATGATCTGGCACAGTAGATCTTTCATGACCTCTAATCTTGATGCACATAAGAAATTTAGAGATCTGGTGATAGATCTTTTGTCATACCTAGAGTTGACCCTAAACACCTCTTTCCAGAGGGCTCTCACAGGTGAAAGCACTCCTTGCTCAGTGGTTGCATGACACTAGTGGAAATGGAAAAGATGACAAAGGCAAGGTTGGAGAACAAGTAATTTAACAGTAAGGTAGTCCATATATACCCCTTATATCTACTGGATAGTGTTAGTGTTTGTTATGACAGGCTAGGTTACTATGATATGAATACTAACAATAGTATAGTCTCTAGTGATTCCTTGTTATCGATTCCAATGTCGCTCTACAGTTTTGTATTGTTCATCATTTTGCTTCAATCTTACATCCATGTAGCCATACGGTTTGATGATATTCTAATCATTCTCACGCTCTACCCTCTCGAGCTTTTTGTAAATTGTTGTATTTAACCCTTTTAATATAAAACTACTTACTGATCAAAAAAATAGAACATGAACTCTCTCATTATTAGGAAAAATAGCAAGACAATGGCAGAGATAATGGTCAATACAAAGTTGTAGCATAAGCCTTTAAATAGGTTCAACCCTTAGTTTTAAACCCGGGCTGAGTCGATATCTGACCGCCCAACCAGCTGAGCAGATGGTTGGTCGAGTCGAACCGTCCTTCAATTCGGCTTGGTGACCGGTTTGGTAACAAACCTACCAAGTTGAAGCCGGTTCAATACCAAGCCGGTCGAACAAGTTGATATGTGCCTGCTCAACTGGTTTGATTCCGGACCCACCAGTGCACTAAAAACTTGAAAAATCTAATTTTTTTAAATTAAAACCTAATATCTAACCCTACACACACTAACTATAAATACACCCCCCCCCCCTTAATGCCCCTTAGCTATCCTATTCTAAGGCTACCATACAATCTCTAAATTTGACTTAATGTCTCTTGGTTATCCTATTCTAAGGCTGCCATACAGTCTCTAAATTACCCCTAATCTATGCTTAGCCCATCTAATACCAAATTATACAGCCTCTAAACTACCCCTAATCTATGCGTAACCCATCTAACCAAATTGGGAACTCAAAACTTGATTTCTTTACTGTTGGACGAAACATTGACATTGTTCTTTCAGTTGGAACTCTCAGTACCAACATGCTTTACTCAAAGTTGGAACTGCTGGTACAGGTGTAGGCGCAAGCATACAGTCAATTCACTACCCTCTTCATTCCCATCATTTGTATGAGGTCACTATCCATGCTAGGAACGGTACTATAATTAGTTGGGCCTCTTGACAGAAGTTGGCATATTATTGGGATTGCATTAAACAATTGGACCCATCTTTTGTACCAAAACTTTAAAGGGATGTTTTTATTTCACATTTTAGTCAATAAGAATGCAATGGTTAGTTTACTAGGAGATATATATTCTAACAAATGCTAAAGCATGTATTATGCAAATTGACAACTTTGCACTTATCAAAACAAAGTCAGTGGCCAAGTTTGAAAAAAAATTCAAACTTGGAGTAGTCTTGATCTTCCACTTGCCTGGAAAGTGACGATTGTAGATTGAGTTCTAGCAGCAGGGCACATTATTATTCCTCTTGTTTGTTCCCCTCTCAAGTGGCCTATAAAATTATTCCTCTTGTTTGTTCCCCTCTCAAGTGGCCTATAAAATTATTCCTCTTGTTTGTTCCCCTCTCATGTTGATCAATGATATGTAGTAGAATAGTAAAATAGTAGATTGTAGTTGTTGCATGTTTTATGGACTGTAGAGGCCATTTAGAGCCTCATTGATTATGCATTTTGTTGTTGAAGCCTAATATGTATTGCAATCGGTGCCATTTTGATATATACACCCTTACATGGTAAATAGATGAGCAAACTTTGCATATTTTGTCTCCAATGGTTTGGAATCATGGTTTGAAAGCTTTAAAATAATTTTTTTCTTTACAATTTAATTATTTAATGTATTTTTTATTGAACCGAGTTGTTGAAATCTAACCGGTCCGAGTCGATCTGAGTTTGAGTCAATGTCCAAGTTGATAGGTGACCGAGTCGATGTTCAGTTTCGGTTTTAAAAACTATGGTTCAACCATGAGGTAGCCTACTGGCTATTTTCATTTCAAATTTCAAATTTTACTCTTGTCATTCAGACATCCCAGCTCACTCAAACATCACCTAATAAAGTCAAAACAACTACCTTTGACTTGGTCAAATATTTCAAAATATCTCTCTTTTCATGCCAATATCCTCCTTTGCTAGTCAACTCCACTCCAAAGGAAATCACCTCCTCACCATGTCTAATGTAGAGAACAAGTCTACACCAAGATCACCAATTGAAAATCACTAGAATTTGCCAACACATTGACTATTGCAACATAACTTAACAATAAGGAATTGTGAATACTGTTGACACGTTGCAATCCACACAAAACATCGCAAGATCGACTTTCTTAACCCCTTGTCTTGTTAAGAATTTATCTTTGGAATATCACATATAACTCACATCATGTCCATAAAAGTAATAAAAATCAAAACAAACAATTAGAGCATAATCTCTCTACACCTTACTAATCGTTGTGTTTAGCAACCACATTTGATGTCTCTTGATCACCTCAAAGCTATGTGCACACAATCTTGGCTAAGGTCACTAAACATTTTTTCTTTCTATTTGGTTCACTTCCTCAATTTAAAGAACCATCAATTAGTCAAACAAACATTTGCATACATCTCTACATCTTTGCACACTCTATCTTATAGCCCAATTGTTGTCACCAACCAAGCTATGGTCTTCCCTTGTCAAACTCCAAACCTAACAATGGCACCAAAATATTGGACGTGGGTTTCACACAAGGTCGCAAGTATGGAGAAATCATGTTGAAGTATAATACAAAGAAAGAATGCTTATGCATATAACTTGAATAATCACAACAACATTCATGAGACAAAAGAGAATGTAATTACACTCCTATTCAACTCACGGTCTATTTTTGTTATATACAAATAATCAACAAAGATAGAGGTGCAATGCACAAATACAATGATATTACCTCTACTCTTATTGATAACTCAATCCAAATTGAGGGACCTCTTTATACATAAAGAGGTCCACATATATGATAGTTTCAGAAACAATTGTTTGCCCAATTAATTAGGACTTCCTAATGGTGTCTTCATAGTGATGGAATTCTTGACTTGATTCACAACCCTCTCTTAAAGTTAAGAAAGAATCATCCATAAGTCAATAAAATACAAGAAAGAAGGATGATGGTCAATGCAACCACCTTGACACAATAAGTATCCTAGTGTCAATCTAGCATTTCCAGTTTTTGATCGACCAATATAGACTACCAAACAAAAACATCATGTTGACAAATTTGGGGCTAGAACGATAAAGAAGGATCATGGTCAATGCAACCACCTTGACACAATAAGTATCCTAGTATCAATCTACCATTTTTAATTTTGATCGACCAATATATTGTAGATGCTTATCACAAACTAGTCTCTTGCACCAACATTCACAACACAATATGAACAAGACAATATGCAAAAGTTAGCATGAGATGCACTTAACGAAGACTAGAGCTAAGTAACTATTACCTAGTACACTAGAAAACCTCAAGTATTCACCATGATCATGCATATCACCAATCCCTAGGAAAAAGCAACTCAACCCAGAGGCACCATTTGAGACTCATCCCCTAAACTCATTGGGATTAAGGCTAACTAATTCGTGACTTCATCAATGAAGGTATACCATGGCAATAGCTCAATATAAAACATTCATATATACCAAAGACAAGGTGCCTTCCTCCTTGACTCTAGGTAAGGTAAAATTATATAACCTTCCTCCTTAACTCAAGGTAAGATAAAATAAATACAATACCTTCCTCACTAACTTGAGGTAAGGTAAATAACCAAAATTTTAATACACATCTCTAAAATCAAAACGCCTTCCACCTTGACTTGAAACAAGGAAAAACATAGATTTGTAGTATATTTATTGATCGTTAATTCTAAGGTCAACTAATAGGGCTTACGCAAGGAGGGATACATACAATCATAGATACACACATATCAATTCTCAGCCATTGTCATCATTTGACCTCATTCAATGCATCATAAGTAATAAAACCATAATTTTACATCAAAAATTCCTCAAAAAGTGAGGTCAAATCAAATAAGTACCTTCTACAAAATTGAAATTGGCAATGCACGCAAATTTATTCTTAGCACATACAATTTAGTCAATCATACAACTCAAATTCATGGACATCTAAGTCTTTATCACAACAAATGGGGATGATTGACTAAATAGTTAGGATGGTCTATTACTGTTTCTCCTATTCATCCTTAAATTTTCTTGTGTTAAGAGATGAGAATGTTGTGTGTGAAATGTGTGTAAAACGGCAAACTTTATTGGTAAATATTAGTTCATAAATCATTACTATAAGATTGATCCTTTTGCATGAATACAATGGTTAAGAATGTGTGCTTCCTTCTAAGAGGTCACAAGAAATCCAGAGGGGGGTAGGGTATGTATACCTTCGTAGACTTTACCAGTCAAATCGTTGGGCGGAGGGGGTCTCATACACCAATTTGGTGTCTGGCTTGGTCGTGACCTTAAAAATAGATTATTATTATTATTATTATTAATACCCCACATGTCTCTTTTGTAGGCCAATTTGTTTTCTATGCCACAAGACAACTTGTATGTACTTATTGGTCTTGTATTTGGTGTGGTTTCTTTATATCACAATCTTCCTTCTTTCTTCTAGAACAAAGTCATGGAACTTAACACTATGAAAAATACAAAAAAATATAGATTTTAAAAAATATGTATATTTTTTAGATTTTAGTTATACATGAGAGATTATGTTGAATATAATACAAAAATAACCCAAGTATATCATACAATCATGGTTATATTGAATATAATGCCAAAATGATATGCAAACATAACCAAGTATATCATAAAATCATGGTCAACCATCATATTACAATCCATCAAGATTCAAAACTGCCATGGACCATGGCATGGAATTATAGTTCATGAACCAAAATGGACAAAGGTTCTCAACCAGTAAATTCTCCAATATCAAGATTCAAAATTCAAAGAGTCAAATCTAAAATCATGCAACTTGGTAATTTTATGTTGACTTATCAATTCCTCTTGAGACTCATTAGGTCCTACTAAAACTCGACAATTCTTGCTAAATATTGGCAGATTTAGGGGTTTTGGACAAATCAACCTAGCTCCGGCTCAAACACATCAAGTCTGGGTCAAGTTGACCAGCGTAGGGTGGAGAGGCTTGTAGATTAGGTGACTCAGCAGTCGACCTATAGAGCCCTGGCCCCTATGACTATGTTCTAGAAACAAACTTTTACCAAGTAAATGCAATATTGCACAAACCATTTATCTATGGTTTCTTTTCTATGTGGATGTGAAAAACCCCTACTTCTTGGAGCACCTACCAAAGATGGATAGAGTGGTCAAGAGGACCATGATCAAGACCCACCAAACAAATGGGTAGAAAGTGACTAAGAACTGACTCAACTAAGTGCTTGTGCCCTCCTCATTCATTGCACATGCTTGTACTTGGATACTTGGATTTTATAATCAGTTGGCCTTCATTTTCTCATTTATGATAATTATATCAATCCCTATACTTTGCAATAACATCAATCTTTGGTTAAATGGTTAAGTAGCACCCACCATTTACTAAGCCGAAATTGTTTGGCAACTATGACAACAATTGACCTGCCTTTGGTAGTCCTTTTTATGTTAACAAATAGCCCTGTAATTATTGCAGATTTTTTGCCATTAATGAAATATATTTTGAATATTTTTAGATAGCATTGGTCTTAAAGCACTAGCATGTCACCTTCGTGGGAACTACACCTTTCAATTCGCTATAGAAAGCAAGCAAAACATAAGAAAATGTTATCACAAACTAGGGCCTAGTAAGATATTTAAGAACTATACAACTACTAATGTATTGCACCTCCAAAAGGTATACGTATAAATTCAATAGAAAAATAACTGCAAGATTAACCAGGACAAAAATCAACGCACAAAGTGTAAGTTTGCTTTCCTTTAATGGAAATTAGCACTCCTACAGTGGCATATCGAAGCATTGCAGGATGGCAAAACTGCCGGAGACAGGAAGTGGTAAACCTAATTAATAATGGGATTTATAACTTGAACACTAATAAATTCACCTCTACAGCATGTACCTAAAGGCTGCTCCTCAGAACCATTAATGAAACAAAATCATGGGCAGAACATGTATACCAAAGTCTACCATTTCATAATTTCTTAAGCTTCATCAATAGTTGCAACCGGATACCACAGTAGGCTTAGGGTTCTGAAATTGGATAATTCAGGTGAAGCTATTGCTTTCTTTCACCTTAGGAATGTCTTAAACAAAACTGAATTATCACTCCTACAGAGCATAAAAGCATTGCAGGATAGCAAAACTGCCAGAGCCAGGAAGTGGCAAATCTAACAGGTTAGATAACTTAAACACTAATAAATTTCACCCGCACAGCACGTACCTATAGTCTGCTCCTCAGAACCATTAATGAAACAAATTCATGGGCAATTTTAAATTCATGGACACCAAAGTCCAGCATTTCATAATTTCTCAAGCTTCGTCAATAGATGCATTGGGATACCACACAAGGTAAGCTATTGCTTTCATTCACCTTAGGGTTGTCTTAAACAAAACTGGATCACAAAAAAACTTGTATCATGTTATTACCCATTCATAACTGGGCAATGGTTTCCAAGGTTAAAGTCAAAATATACTTACAGCTTTCTAATCAGTATTAGCCTATCAATTTATGAGGAAATTGAACGCTCTAGTTGTGCTATAAGAAAAGCAAGCAACATAGTTGAAAAATCCAGCACAAACTATAGCCTTATTAATAGCAGTTTTAGAACATATAGACCAATACCAATGCTAGTAAATTGAACCTCCATAGCATAAAGCTACAACTCCTACAGAAATAGCTGCAACATAAACAAGGGTGGAAACCAAAACTACGAAACTGCTTATCCTTCAATAACCAGTAGTGTTTCCAGTTGCATGCAGCACTGCAGGAAATTAAGAATGCCACTAGTGAGGGAGTTTCAAGTCCAATCATGCATATAGGAATACTGACAAATTTCTACTCCAGAGAATACAGGTGTAAGTTTGCAACTCAAACACTAATGAGTTAAATGCTGTAACTCAAACACAAAGTATTTGCAAGAATAATTAGGGGGGAAACCAATACAAAAAAGGATAAAAACATTTTCCTCTGATGAGCAATTGTGTTCTGGCAATAGCGCACATCATTTAACTGTAGGAAAAATAGCATAAACAAGAGGTTTGAAGCCTGATTTCATGTAGAATTGGCTACAAAAGACTAACGATATCAATCGGGTTCAAAGCCAAACCCAACTGATAGACTATGGACTAAGAGCATTGGCACCATGGGCATTGTTCTAGAAAATATGGGCAACGGCACTGCAATATGATAAAAAGAGAGATGGTTACATGAATTATTGAGCTATTTGGTTATCCTTCTTTGTCCACGGGCCACAACTATGAGAAGTCATTATCAATTTGTAGAATCAATCACATAGTTTTTAAAATGTGCAAATCCAATATGAGTTTGCAGAACTGGACACGGAACTCCACTGCATGTACAACAAGTAAAACTCTTCAGATTCATTCCTTGTTCTGATGTCAATCTAACAAATCTATAAGTTCATTGTAGGACATTAAGATGCAAACACATTATGAACAGAGAAAATTTCATCCATAATTCTCAATGGAGGATGTTGCATATATACACAACATAACCCTGATAGCAATGAACTGTGTTATAGCTCAATCAAATGACATGGCATCATAAAACACACAACATAAGCCCTAATGCCATAACCACATATCTTTCACTATCATTCAGTATGAAAGCATCAATCACTTTACCACTGCTCAAAGGGAAATCTTTAACAAGCAGATAGGGGCTCACAGTTACAGTTCCCTAATTCTACAGCTTGGATTTTTGCGACACTCCCACTCTGATATTTACAAAAGACTATCATCAAAAAGTGTAAAAACTCCAAAATCCCTCCAAAACAGTACTACCAGTATTGCAGAACTCAGACTTGGCAAAAATATTGGCAAGGGTCTGACATCGCTGACTTAGGGAATACTCAACCAAAAATGGAATTACTCGGCACAAAATTGCCAAGCAATAAAGGAATTAGGAAATCTGTATTTTAGGTGACTTTTCTTCTGTGGCAGCCGCTTATTTCAAACTATTTTCTGAATTGCAGTATTTTGCAGTTCAGCAATTTTGGGGGCTACAAATCATTTCCAGAAGAACTCGTCGATTAATCAGTGACTCCTAAATCCATTGATTAATAGGAAATCTCCACAACACAGTAGTACAAACAAACATAGACCCATAAAGCTAATAATTTTAAATAGCAGGTAGATAGTTGGGTATGGTTTGATAGGCAAAACAGCATCTAGGATCTGAGGATGTATTAAAATATCTTTTAAACTTTCTAGATCACAAAACACTAGAATTAAACAGACATATACATATAATGTTAAAACAATGCAAAAAGAGAGACTGAGATCCTAAAATGTTCCGTTCGAATGGGACTTACAGTGAAAGAGATGCTTGGAAAGAGTATCATAGGGCATAAATTCTGCGACCAATAGCCTTTCATCTGCTTCAGAACAAAAACCGATCAAGTTCACTAATCGTTTATGCCGAACTCTTCCCACACCCGCCGCTTCAGCCTGGACAATTAACACACTGGCTTAGTTCACCTATTTCATTACAGACGCTACCGAACTCGTAAAACATCTAAACGAAAATATTTAAATAGCCTAAAGAGTGTACAGAAAAACGGATCTGATCTTTAAACAAACAAAAATGGATGCTTCCGCACTTTCAAGGCCAGAGATCAACAGGACTCGTACTGGGAACCCGCAGGTCATCTTGAAGGCCGGAAAATACTTGGAAAAAAAAACAAAAGTAAAGGTGAACGAATTACCGCAAACTGCCTTGCATCGGGCCAGGATTGTTTCGGAAAGCGTTTAACTGCGATCCAGCGGTTATTTTCCAGTTTTCCTTTGAAGACGACATTCGGAGCCTTTTCGCCGCCCTCGGACACTATGTACTCACTGCTGAACCCTCTGGTTGCAGCTTTGAGCTCGGCAAGAGCATATTCCTTGAATGAAGGCACTCTCTCTGTCTCAAACTGATCGTCATTCTCTGGATCAAAAGGTCAAAGCAAACACTTTATTTCTGACGCCCTTTGCTCAAAGGAACCCCGTGACATTCTACGACTTCAGAAATGAACAATATTGCATCCTAAATAGCCCTAAATAAGTAACAAAACAACATCACGGCTGCCTAAACATCGCTAAAATCCGACAAAACAACACGACAGCTTATTCGAGAGCGAAGAAGTCGTAAAAAAGCGGATATCAGATCTATTAAAACGGCGTAACCCATTTAACACCATAGCTGCTTAAATATCGAGAAATATGCAACTGAATGACATTAAAACTACTTAAAGATCATTAAAGATGCAACTAAATAAGATTATATGTAGCTCAGGACAGCGAGAACGGCCAAAAATATGAACATCACAGTTCTTTGAACAGCAAAAACAAGACAAACAAATGCGATTATAGCAGCTCTTTGAATAAAAGCATACCTTGATTAGGCTTTTCGTTTTCGACCGATTCTTCGTCCGGAGTCGGCATATTGCTGGTCTTGGACTGCAGGCACCCCATTCTGAGAACTTTAAAGTGATAAATTAACGATCTTTTCAGGCGGCTTGGAAATGGCTACGATTTCTGCATTTTTAACTAAGGACAGCTGCTGTTATCTATCCGACGCAAATAAAATCCTTCTGCCATCGCCTGCTTCTGTTACAGAAATCCATATTCGCTGTTCTTCTTATTCTGCATCGTCTCTGAAATTTCCGCGGATATTCAGCGAGCTTGACCTGAAGGGGAGAAGACTTCGAGTCCCTTCAACCGAAAAGAGCAGGAAGCTAGATCCTTGGACTTCTTGCTTCGGTCTCGGGTTCGATTCCGAGGCTGAGGCTCGGGTGATACTCACATATAAGGACTCTGAGTGTGCTGCCTGTCAGTGGGAGGTCACATGAGCAGATCAGAGGAGGAAGCCCATCCGCTAGCGGGCACTGTCGCCCATTGTGGGACGGTCATTTCAAGTTTTTGGTAAATGGGCATTGGGGAGCACCTGGTGATTTGGCAACACTCCGAAAAAGATGCCTCTCACTCTCTCGTGGCCCCCCTTCCCTTTATATCAGGGGGGTTTGGGGATCAAAAACGCTGAGGTGTAGATATGTGGATGCTTCATTAATTTAAGGTCTTCCTTGTGAAAGCAAAGATTTACATTTCTTTACATTACTTCGTTTTTTATGTTTTTTTAATTTTATAGGTTTAGAAAGTTTATTATTGCGTTGTTGATTTTAAGAGCGTATTTGATAATGTTTACGGATAAATTTTGTTTTAAAGATTAAACTTAAATGATTATGTATAAAGTGGAAGTTGATTAAATTTTTTTGATAATGTTTACGGATAAATTGTGTTTTAAAGATTAAACTTAAATGATTATGTATAAAGTGGAAGTTGGTTAAATTTTTATTTATTAACATTATTGTTATTTAATATTATTTTATATTTTTTAATTTATATATAAATAGCTTATAAAGTTGTTTATTAACCATTTGGAATTGTTTTCCTTTTGGGCATCCTGTCTTTTTTTTTTATGGGGTTATGGTCATTAAAACTTTTCACAAATAATATTGTTTTTATGTCTCTCGATGAAGGTTGAGAGTATTTTTAAAGAGTATTTTTAATTTTTTATGAATTAAAAGTTAATTTTCAAACTAAAATTATCATCATGTTTTTTAATTGGGGTTATGGTTATTAAAAATTTTCACAAATAATATTGTTTTTATGTTTTTTTTGTTAACAAACATTTGCGTAGAGTATTGTTTATAGGATTGATGTTCAATATTGTCCTATTCCTAGTTTTCAAGTTACAGAGAAGGGAAGATGAGGCGAGAAGAGTTACCGCGGCTAGGGCCCAAACCCTAGCCGCCTCGCTCTGGTTTCCGAGTGCAGCGACGAGATCTACTGCAGCCGAGCACAGGATCCGGCAGCCCCAACGAATCGCCCGTTCATGCACGCGTTTTGGCAGTTCGGCCCGGCAGCGGACTGGTGTTTCAGCCAGAGCGATTGCACGCGTTTTGTTTGCAGGGAAGCGTCTAGTTACAGGGCCGCGGATTAAAGCACATTAGTGGGCATGCGACTGGGTTGAATGCAAGGGCGCGACCTCTGAATACAAACATTTTTTGCTTGCTGGTGGCCGCCGTCTTCAACGATAGCCCCAGTTCCGATCGCCGAGATGGAAAAAGACTCTTTGGAAGCTTTCAAATCGCTAGTCCGTTCAGCAGGACCTAAACCCAAGCCTTATCTCAAGTCTAAGTTTGTTAAGAAGCTGGAGGAGATCCCCTCTCTGGAGCTAGATCCAGAGGACCCTTGCAAGCTTGCCCTCCTTCTAGCAGAAAACGCCCTCATTGGAAAGTTTACGGGGTTATGGCCAAGCCCCAAAACAGTGGAGGCATGGATGGAAGATCGCTGGAAGATGYTGATACAGGGMAACGTCACTCTRTATGCAGTAGGCAGGGGTTTTTTTACCTTCAACTTCACGAGGAAAGCGGACCGTGATTTAGTTTTCAGATCTGGTCCCTATTTCATGGGGACGAAGGGGTTGTTCTTAGCTCCCTGGACCCTAGATTTTAACCCTGAAGCCGAGATCACAGCAGCCCCTGTTTGGGTTAGGCTGCCTCATCTTCCATTACATCTCTGGGGGACAAGCTCTCTGGAGAACATTGGAAATAAGCTAGGGCGTTTCCTGGACAGGGCGGAGCCGAAGGGAGAACAATTCACTTGCGCACGTATTT
>ML779851.1:689381-699844 GCA_009831015.1 Picea engelmannii
ATATATTGTCCTATTCCTCAAAGTTAAATCAACAAAGTTATGTTGTTTTAACCTTTATGGAGACACAATGCGGTTATCTTCAATTTCTAGATCTTTGATCTAAGATCAATCTCTTCCATAAGGTTATATCATAATTTTACTATATGGATGTGAAACTCAATGTGCACTAGAGTTCAACAAACATAATGGTCTCATTTTGTGAGGGAGACTTTATTTTATTCTCTTTGGACTCACTAGATCTAAGCGATTACTACTTCATGTTATTATTTTTGCAAAGGTTGGGGTTTACCCTTATATTACCTCGATGTTGATTCACATTCTCACATCCATGCACCAATGCCATTGCATATATGATTATGGTAATATAAACAAAGGTAACATTCTCTCTTGCGCTACAATGTTTTATACATCTAACCATGTAAAGTAATCAAGATCCCTAAAACACAAAGGTTGTAACTCTTTTGCATTCTCTATGCTTTGATATTGACAACCTTTCACAATCAAGTTTTTCTATTTTTGACTTTGAAATATCTAAAAGAGATACATGCATAAAATGGTTGTGGAGGAGGTTCACACAACATACCTTAAACATACTTAATCATGTTCTTTTAGACTTTGTCATTGTTATTGTACTTACTTTATTCTTATTAAGGATTATTGTCACTTTGAGTTATTTTAGGAATCAACTTTTTCATAACTTTTGCTTTTATTTTTGTAAGTATAAAAAATGTATCGTCACTAGTAAACTTTTTTATAGTTTTTGTATTTTTAGTTGTAATAATCTTGAACAATGTAAAATTTGTTTTCACTCATAAAAAAATTCAAGATTAATCATTGTATATACAAACTATATAATAAAAAGATAAAATTCATAACCTACTTTATTAAAAATCTTTAAAATTTCAATTTTTAATTTATAATAAAAATTAAAAATAAAATTCAATTTTTATTAAAATTTTATTCACTTTACAATAAAATTATTATATATTTCTAAATTCAATATCACTTTGAACCTTTTATCTCACCATTGCCTCCTTTTATCTCACCATTGCCTCATTATTAATAGCAAGAAAAAACACATGAATCTTAACCAAAAGAGCACTCAACATCTACATAGTGAATCTCATAATGATTTGTGAATAAATCCTTTGTAATCACTAAAAAGACATGTGGTGGAAGCTTATGCAACTAAGGCATGTGTGTCCATAATCATGTAAAGAAGATTCTTGATTTGTGCACAAATGTGTTAAAGCCCAACACATCATTGTAGTGAATGTTCTTTATACTATAAATTATCATTATAAATTAAAATCTTACATGGAAGTACCCAAAATACAAGTTGTACCTTGATCTGAAGATGTGGTGTGGTGGCATTACTTGTGTTTTTATTATTTTGAACACTCATAATAATAGTTTGGCTTTTAGTATCAACATTCATGTAGTCGTGTTTCACTTGCCAACTAAAGGGATTCAATTTTGTCATGTTCCATAATCAAAACCTTTGAGGGGAAACGATGTTTGAAACAATTAATGTACATCTTTTTAATAACATATCTATTTGCGAAGGAGATGACATGCACATGAGGGGTACGAGATAGAAATGTACATCTCTATCGACCACATCTACATCTAGTGAAGGGCATGCGCATGAGGAGTACTACGATTAAGCTTTACACTATTTTGTTGCAATTTATGTGCAGAATAGTCCATTACAACTATAATGAATGAATATGTGTAAGAATTGACATATTAATGAAAAGAATTGACATATTTGATTTGTGTAATATTACACTATTTTGTGCAAATTTATATATAGAATAGTCCATTACAACTTTACCACTGTAATGAATGAATATGTGTAAGAATTGATATATTAATGAAAAGAATTGACATATTTGATTTATGTAATATGATTTTTATTTATAAATGAGTATATGCAATATAAATGTATAGTTGTTTATAAATGAATGTGTGTATGTTCATTGGATGTAGTTTGATTGGTTAAGAAAAAATTGTTATTTTTTTCATTTAGGTTTAATTTTCGTAAGTGACATGTTGAAATCTAAATGAGTATATTGTTGTAATGGCTTTGAGTTATGTTGTTGATCGACCTTGTGACCCGAAGATTTTAGGATTTACCTTATATACCATCCTCGGAATGAGGAAAAGTACTTGGAGATTTTCCTCGAACAGTGTAACCTAGAAAATAAATAAATATATACGTTGTAAATGTATAGATAAAATAATTATAAACATAAAGTATGAAATATGATCATTTATAAAAATTAAATATGCAAGTTTATAATGGCAAATTTTGAATATATGAATCAATGTATATAAAATACACTAAAATATAAGTGGATGACACTTTTTTTGAAAGTTAATAAAAGAGTTTTCACATCATGGTGTTCTTTGGAATATTTGTAAGAATAGTGTGTTAAAAGTTTTGCTCTACAATTTTACTTCATACAATAATCTCTTATTAAAAGTAACAAGAGAGAAGAGAGAGTTATTGATGCTAACGATAGTGTCTAATCGACATTTTTATAAACTACACAAAGTGGTAAGCTCGATATAATGTGGAAAATTCTATGAAGCAAAATGACACAGGTGATTTATCATCTCTTAGAAAAACAACTTTCTAATCAATCTTACTAAGGAAGATACATTGTTGAGTATTCCAAACAAGCTTCGAACTTTCTAATGCCAAAATAGAAAATGAACAATCTCGAGTTAGTCAAAAATTACACACTATGCATATGTTAATCCCAATTGAGATAGTCTCTCCATAAAGGGCACCCCATGTAAAACCATAAGCCAAGAACAAACTCACTCAATTGAATGAACTCATTTATCCTTTGCATATAAAASATTCCAAAATTTTTGGACTCAATTAACTCATTTATCCTTTGCATATAAAAGATTCCAAAATTTTTGGACTCAATTAACTCATTTATCCTTTGCATATAAAAGATTCCAAAATTTTTGGACTCAATTAACTCATCTATCCTTTATTTGTCCTTTGCATATAAAAGATTCCAAAATTTTTGGACTCAATTAACTCATCTATCCTCATCTATCCTTTGCATAAAATGATTTCATCATTAATTCAGTGTCCCTTGGAAAGGGGAAATTGAAGTACTATAAATGATGATGTTTGTAAATTTAAATAAGTTTAACATATCTTCAAATTGAATTCTTCGAAACAAAACTTAAAATATACATGCTAAATTTGTAAAAATGATCTTTTAAATTACAAACTGGTCAAAATACAACAAACCAATTAACTCTTTAGACACACCTTGCAAACTTTTCCACACTTTAAAATCTCTAACCAATACCTCTGCCCATTGAACATTTTTTTGTCTATAAATTTCTTGAAAAACAATTTCAAGAAATGTACCAAAATAAAATTTTACTATGTTGCTATATCAAATCCTTATTCTTAAAAATATTGTAAATGAAACCAACTATCATAAACAACTTTCTAGTGTCAAAATAAACAATTAACCATCTCGACTTGATCACAATTTACACACTATACGTATGTTAATTCCAACTAAGATAATCACTCCATAAAAGACATCCCATATAAACCATGGTTTAAATGAACTCATTTATCGTTTGTATACAAAAATTCTAAAATATGGACTTAATTATTCATGTATATTTCCATAAAATGATTTATTATTGATTCAGGTTCTTTTAAAAAATGGAAATCTAATGATAATGTTTGTAAATCTAAATATGTTTATCATATTTTTCATATCCAATTTCTTCAAATAAATTTTGATATACAAATTAAATTTAAAACTATTTTATAAAATTTACAATAATCAAACACTAAAATTTAATTAACGCTTTAAATATATCTTACAATTTTTTCCCACTTTAAAATCTTTAGCCCATAAATTTAAAATCTCTAACCCATAAATCTAGGTATTAAACATTTTTTTTTCAAATCTCTTGGAAAACAATTTCAATCTAGGTATTAAACATTTTTTTTTTCTACAAATCTCTTGGAAAATAGAATAAAATTTTACTATACTACTCTATCACTATCAAATCGGTGTTCTCAAAAATAGTGTATATAAAACAATGAAATGAGCTTTAAAAGAACAGTAACTCGATGGAAGGAACTTTACAATGATAAATCCATGAAATCTCTTTCCATAAGTAGAGGAATATAATAATAATAATAAATTAATTGATTGTTTGTTTGTTGGAGCTTGGATTTATCATAATAGAGGATCAAAGGGCTCAAACAACTTTTCTTAACATGTTCAATGAATAATCCCTTGACAAAGCCCCACGTGCACGCCCATAGTAAAGGAGATATGGTTTGAGTTTCACAAAGATGCCATCCACTTGTCAAAATTATATTTTAATAAGTGGAGGTAGACAACCCAAGTACAAGTCATATTTGTACAACCAAGAGTAGGTAGTAATTGATCACTATAAACTGTTTGGCATAATGTGTACAAACCTTTATTTGATGAGTTGTAGCATTTCCTTATTTTATTGTTATTATAAAGCCTCTCAAAAATCGTCACTTAAACATAAAAATTAAATAATCATATAATGAAGAGTAATAAACAATAAACACAAGTAGTTAAGGTCATTGGTTAGAGTAAACGAGTGTTGTAGGAGGAGGGTTTTCAATATCGAGAGGAGGTTCCTGGGTCATTGGTTAGGGTAAACGAGTGTTGTAGGAGGAGGGTTTTCAATATCAAGAGGAGGTTCCCATCTTTCAACTATAGGTTCAAGATTGAACACATTAAGTCCCATACATCATTTTTCATACATCATTTTTCTTTTATGGGATGTTTTGGTTCAAATATGGCTAGAGGAACAAACAAAAAATTATTCAACCAAGGGACATTTAAGGTCCTAACAGGGGGTAACACCTTCTTTTTCTCTTACACTTTTTCACTATGTGTCATGCGTTGTGTTAAAGATGACGACTACCTAAAGTTTTAGAGTAAGAAGGTGAGTGTCCTTCAGAGAGCTTTCTGCTCATGGTACATGATGCATTGGTCCAATAATCCACCAACTTGCATAAATGCGCCACTTTTAATTCCATCTTCTTCATTTGTAATTGAATTTATAAATACATATGGACACATATTAGAGAGCCCTCATGCAAGGTAAAATATGTATTGTGTTGTGATTTGTGAAAATAAATTCATTTCTTGTTTTTCAAAGATGATTTAAAATACCAACTTTGATATATTTCCTTGATATGTACAATTCAATGGCCCATGGAGGAGAATCTTTTAAAAAGGTATATTTCAAATGATTTTGATGAGAGGAGCTCATGGTAAAACTTATAAGAGCATTCTTATGCATATTCAGTGTACTTACAATGTGAAAATAGGTGCTTCACGGATTTAAATTTGTCATATAACAAACACTTGGGTTGGGGGTTCCCTGAGTGTTTAAGGTGTTGGCCTAGGTGATAACCATTGGTAACCATCAATCAACTTGAATAGAGAAAATTATAATCATATTCCTTATTTAGGGAGTTTGTTGTTTAAATTTTGACCCCTACAAGCTTAAATCCATAGTCATATTTTCAATATTTAATGCTTTGTATGATTCTAACTATCTTATTACAAGCTTTCTTGGTGAATGTTATATTATGGCTTGACTTCTTTGACATATTGGTAGAAGGGAAATATTCTCCTAAATTTCCTAGTTGAGGATCTTGTAAGCTAGAAGATTTCCCTTGTTTCCCTTTTTTTCTTCTTATTTCTATCCATCTCGCCAATTGGTTTGAAATTGATGAAGATTCAAACAACATTAATTGCATTGCAATGTTTGGATTGGGAAAAGGTAGTGACTCATTGGTCATGTGTGTATTCATTTCAACATTCCATCCCTCGTAGGGTGTAGAAAGACCATTTATGAATGCCATATGGTAGGGTTTTTTGGGTGTCACCCACTAAGAATTTGTCATTAGGTCCTTCCAATAGCTAGGTTTATTATTCTTCTATGTTTTAGTTTGAAAATTCTTTTCCCAAGTATAAAGCCACCACATGCTCATGTTCGAAGTAGGCCCTCCATTGGAAGGCAATGCTTTTGTAATCTAATAGTTGAAAATTTGGGAATTCGTCATTTTATGAAGGGTAACCCTGGAAATAAGTTCAAACCACCCTTGCACAGTTGAGTGAAGAATAGGATTTGTGGTACATTGCCAGTGCCATACATTAATATGCCCAAAGCCTATATCAACAATATTCAATGTAATCAATGGCCACATATAACAAACCCACATCCTCCCCCACTTATTGCCATTGTCACCCCCGACAACATCTCCAAGACCTTTTTTTGTTCTTCGAAGAATGTTGCTCATACTCATACATCCACCCGCAGTCAACTCTTTCACCACTTTGCAATGCCACTTCTAGAATTATTGTGTAACTACGCGCTGCTCAAACTACCTTTGACCATAAGTGCCTTTGCTCAAATATGACAAACACTGCTTCTTGGAGGTCCATGTTGTTGCTACTAATACGATTCAACCTACACTGAGAAGGTCATTTGACTATCTAACACTACCACGACTAATTGTTGCTACTACTACAATTTGTTTTCCAGTGTTGCTATTGTTACTGCAACTCAATTGTCCAGCGTTGCACTTCTCATAATTACTATTGCTTTAGTGCTTTTGACCAGTCTACCATGCTTTTGTACTCCCCCATGATTGTTGAAACCAAGCATCCCCATGTCAACCTCGTGAGAATGCAATTCTTCATGCCCAAAACAATCACTTCCTTCTACACTTGAATTTGTCTGTACAACTCTAGTAGACCAAGGCAAGGTCGCCACCTTCACCTCCAAACTATCAAGTTGCCTCCTACAACCTAACGCTTCTAACTTCTTCAATGAACTTGGCACCTTTCTCTAGTACATTTAGGCTCCAATGCTAGCTCCTAGGCAATGAGTCGCACTGTAGTATTCCAGATATAAAATAGTATGCAAAACATAAATAATTAGCTAGAAATGGCAGAGAAACAATGATATAACAAAAATAATACCATAATGACACCAGAAAGAACACTTTGATTACTGAGAGCAATGTTCACTTGCCTCTTCAAGGGGGAAACCTCCAGCATAGCAAAGATATATTACAATAATATCCAAGACAAGATTTCTCATACCCTTTACTTCTATTTATACTAAATATATCTATCCAAGAGAACAATCTAGAGGAAGATCCTTCTAGAAACAGAAGCTTCTATTAGGTCTTCTTACATTTGACTTATTCTTCCTTATTGTTAGGCCTTATTAATATCGTCCTTTATCGCATGGAATTATGTTATTCTACCTACATGAGGGGTTAGGGAGGTTAGGTCCCTAACATGCCCTCCTCCTTGAAGAACACCCTTGTCCCCAAGGCTTCAGATGAGGGAATTGTTGTAGAATGGTGGTCGGATCCCAGGTGGCATCTTCTGGAGGTGTGTCTTTCCATTGGACTAACACTTCATGGATGGTGCACTGATGGAGACGACGCTCTCGCTAGGCCAATACTGCTTGTGGCTACAACCATATGGAACCTTCTTCATCCAACTCAAGAAGACTAGTTTGAGTTTGGCACTTATTTCCAATCACCTTCTTTAAGTAGGAAACATGATAAACAGGATGGAGCTTTGATTGACTAGGTAGAGCTAACTAATAGGCCACCGAGCCCACACACTTGAGCACTATATAAGGACCATAAAATTTGGCTGCAAGTTTCTAACAATGGTGAGCTTTGAGGGAAGTTTGCTTATAAGGTTGTAGTTGAAGAAATACCTAGTCGCTTTCAACAAAATGGTGTTTGGAACGACCTTGATCTGTTTGTTGCTTCATGTGATTCTGAGCCATGAACAAATTGTCTTTGAGGGCATGAAGAATAGCCTCCCGAATTGTAAAATTTGTGTCAACCTCCTGAACCTTTGAGGCCCCTGGCATATAGGAGAGAATTGATGGGGGATTTTGGTCGTAGACTGCTTCAAAAGGAGTCATACGAGTAGTTGTATGGTAAGATGTGTTGTACTACCATTCAGCTAGGGGTAACCATTGAGCCCGCTGATTTTGTCGCTCATATGTAAAACACCCCAAATATGTTTCCAAACACTTGTTGACAACTTCCATATGGCCATTCGTTTGGGGATGATAGGCAGTGCTGAGATGCAATTGGGTGCCCTGTAGCTTAAACAACTTTTGCCAAAAATTGTTGGTGAAAGTGGGGTCTCTGTAAGAGACAATAGAATTAGGCATGCCATGAAGCTTGAGGATATTATCCATGAAGAGTTGAGACACTGTGGCGGTTGTGAATGGGTGTTGAAGAGCACAAAAATGAGCATATTTGGAGAGACGATCGACGACCACCATGATGATTGACTTATTGCCCAATTTAGGTAAGCCTACAATGAAGTCCATAGAAATATCTTGCCAAATAGCAGGGGGAATCAGAAGTGGTTGGAGTGTGCCCGAAGCTTTGGCAGTTTCTCCCTTGTTGTGTTGACATACCTCACATTTAGCCACAAAGGTGCGGACGTCCTATTTCATACCCTCCCAGAAAAAAGAACGTTTGACCCTTTCATAGGTTTTGGTAAATCCAGAATGCCATGTTGTGGGTGAGGCATGAAGTTCATAAAGCACTGTGGATTTAAGTTGGGATTGCTTGCATAAATACAAACAGCCTTTGTAGCGAAGCTCTTCATTACGCCAAGAGTACCCTGGAGAAACTAAAGAATTGTGTTGCAATTGGTAGAGCAGGCTATAAATTTTTGGGTCTTGCAACCATTCCTAACAAACAGCTTGGAGCCAATCTGGTACAATGAAGGAGAGGGAGAAAAGGGACCCATCTTCTTCATATTTCAGGGAAAGAGCATCAACCACTACATTTTCCTTGCCCTTCTTGTAAATGATCTCACAATCATAGCCGAATAGCTTGGTCACCCATTTTTGTTGCGTCGGGGATGAAATTCGTTGTTCCAAGAAATACTTGAGACTCTAATGATCATTTTTTATTTGGAATCATTGGCCCAATAAGTAAGGGTGCCAAAGATCCACAACATGCATAATAGCTAACATTTCCTTTTCATAAATGGATTGCCCCAAATATCGCTCTAAAAGTTGTTTGCTAGTGAAGGCCAAGGGCCTCTCATCTTGCATGAGGACGGATCCAATTCCTTTCCCGGAACCATCACATTCCAATATGAATGTCTTTGTGAAGTCTGGGAGTGCTAAGACAGGGGTTGAGCACATAGCATCTTTTAAGGCTTGGAAGGCATGATCCGCAGCTGAAGTCCAAGTGAAAGCATTCTTTTTAAGGAGGGAAGTGAGAGGAGCTGCAATCTTTCCATAATTCCGAACAAACTTCCTATAATAGCCCATTAAACCCAGAAAACCATGCAAGCTCTTAAGAGTTTTAGGGCGAGGCCAATCTTGCATAGCTTCAATTTTCTTAGGATCCACTCGGACACCATCCTTGCCAACAATATGACCCAGGTATTCCACTTATGAGGCACCAAAGGCACATTTAGATTGTTTGAGGAAAAGTTGGTGCTTAGAGAGGAGATGAAGAACTTGATTCACATGGGAGAGATGAGATGACCAAGTTTTACTATAGATGAGGATATCATCAAACAAAACTAAGACAAAATGACAGAGAAAAGGACGAAAGACATGATTCATAAGACTTTGGAAAGTGGAAGGAGCATTGCACAATCCAAAGGGCATTACCAAGAATTCATAATGACCCTCATGAGTGTGAAATGTCGTCTTGGGAATGTCTTTGTTTTTCATGCAGATCTGGTGATAGCCAGAACGTAGATCCAATTTGGTGAAGTACTGAGCACCACTAAATTCATCCAAGAGGTCATCAATGACAGGAATGGGGAATTTGTCTTTGATTGTGAGTTTGTTGAGGGTGCGGAAATTGAGACACATGTGCCAAGTACCTTCTTTCTTGAGTACCATGACCACAGGGGAAGAATAGGGGCTAGTACTGGGACGGAAAACACCGACTTCGAGTAATTCATGAATAATTTTCTCAATTTCATTCTTCTGGGCAAAGGGATGACGATAAGGCCGAACATTGGGAGGAAGACTGCCCGGGATGAGAGGGATGGAATGATCATGGACGCCATGGGAAGGGGGAATTTCTTTGGGGGTTATAAAAGCAACTTGGTGGCGGGAGAGGATAGATTGGAGGTCGGGATTCACAAAAGGTGTCTCAACAACATGAATGGAGTGGAGTTGGGTGATAATTATCGAATGACCTTTTTTGGGGAGCTTTTCCATGCGATGGGAACTGGTGATCTTAGAGGAGCATGTTGTGATGCCTTGGAACTTATATTGTTGTTCCTCTTGTTGGAATTGCATGGTTAATTCCTTAAAATCCATGAGAATGGGGTCGAGAGTACGTAACCATTCGGCACCAAGAACAATGTCACAACCACCCATGTCTA
>ML779851.1:730706-748787 GCA_009831015.1 Picea engelmannii
CCTCCCCCCCCCATTAACGACAGAACGGGAAGGGGGTCCCGGAACAAAGCCTTAGCCGTAGATTTGGGTGGGTGGACTCTGGCCGTCCAGATCTGCTCGCTACTTACCTTAATCCGCATTTGCACCCCAACTTAAAGCCGACATCTCTTCCTCACATCGGACGGTCGTTACAGACCCTGAGATTCCCCGAAGGAATCTCGTCCACTCATCGGGACTTAGCCACATGCTAACGTCTCGACATTATGGGTCGGGATTTATCAAGGCGAGAGCCCGAGTTCTTGTCAACGGAACTCCCGAATCCCCGATCCCCGATTTCCCGAAATGGGTAATCTCTCGACACATCGCCTCCTTAAATCGGTCGGTCCAGATCTATCACGGGATTTCCACCATGGAAAGTCCCGATCTCTTATCATCAGGACTCCCGATCTCGCGATTCTCGATTTGCCGAAATGGGAAATCTCATGACACGTGTCCTCCGTCATTCAGACGATCTAGATCTATTTCGGCGCTTTTGCCCCTATTCACTGGGGTTTTAACCCTCGGATATCTCTTGACAGATCCAACGAATTTCGGGTTTTCCAGCTGAGATCTGACGGCTCAGACGGTTCCTAACTAATTCGGGATTTCGCGTATTACGATTTCCACACTCCTGTGCAATTCCAAAGCCCTTTAAACCCCGTGCACACTTTCCAGAGCTAACGGTCACAAGGTTTCACCTTCCCTCCCGAACAGATCCTAAAGCTCCTACACTTCTGGCGTGGAGTCCTCTGTCCCTGTGGACTCATACCATACTGGCTATGGTTTCATAACGTCGCTATACCTCATGTGCTTAAAAACTCGTCAAGTAACTTCTTGACACTTTGGAGCACACCAGGGTCCGAAATTGGCCTTCCAGACCCAATTTCCCCTTGCATCCTCGGTCCAAAGACCGCTCCACTGGCCCATCTAGGCTCAGTGTCGAAACCTTGGCTCTGATACCAAACTGTAGCGCACCTTTTCCGGCTACCAAGGTTTAAACGCTATTAAAAGAAGACTATAACACCACTTTGTACGTAACTCATACAGGTATTATAAATCCCATGCATTTAAACCAATAAACACATTCTACACAGAGTATTCATATGAGTTACTGCCATAATTAACAATCAATAGCATTTCATACTAATTCATATACACAGCGGAAATCATGATAACATAAGCAACATAGTCTTGAAAGCATGATTATGGCGTAATCAGATACTTATCTTTTAACACTGGTAGATTCCACCAACCAAGTGCAGGCCTTCCACGAACCTCCTAGCCTTAGACCACACTGCTCATCAGCTCAACAGTGGGTCAGCCCCGAGCTTGGACTAAGCTCCACCCCGAGACAAGGAATCCTAGGTTAGACTGAGGTTACAGGGAAAACAACACACAACCAAAAGGAAGGGATTCTCTCCAAGGAACCTCCCACGCTCACTGCCCATAGACCCTCATTCCCCACATAACTATTCCACCCGAGGAGTATACACCTTCTCTGTCACCTGGACAGTCCTTCGGCTGCTAATCTCCCTTGCCTTGGGTTACAGGAACAGGCCGGACCGAAAGTCTCCAGGCTCTGTGGCAGCTACAAGGTTCCTTCAAGGAGTTCTCTCCTTCCTCTGCGCACTCTCTCACCTGGAGGGAGTCACTCACAGGTCCAACAACATGTTCTTCCAACTTCAACCACCTCTCTCACTTGGAGAGAGTGTTGTACAAACTGGCCAACAAGCCACACAGGATCAAACGCTACACGTCCACGTAGGGGTCGATTCAGAATCCCTGTTTAGAACAAAGAAGGGATGTACCAACTTTCCAGAACAAACACAAACTCTTTCCCAAATCCATTGTCTTCAAGAATTCAAAGCAGAGATAGAGAACCCCACAAACAAGAAAATCAAGACCTTGAGAACAGATAATGGAGGAGAATATACATCCAAGGAATTTTTTGCCTTTTTCAAATCAACAGGGGTTAGGAGGGAGCTAACTGGTCCTCATAATCCTCAACAAAATGGTGTAGCAGAAAGGAAGAACAAATCTATTGAAGAAACTTTGAAGGCTTTATTGAACGATCAAGGTTTATCTATGTATATGTGGGGAGAAGCAACCATGATAGCAATATATGTTCAGAACAAAAGTCCTTACCGCATATTGAAGGATATGACTCTAGAAGAAGTCTTCTCAGAAAAAAAACCTAATGTGGAACACTTAAGAATCTTTGGATGCCCTGTTTACTTTCACATCCCCAAGGATAAAAGGAATAAATTTGAACCCTCAGGAAAGAAGGGCATATTCATGGGATACAATGATTCATCCAAGGCCTATAGAATCTATATCCTGAAACAACATAAGATTGAAGTAAGTATAAACGTAACCTTCAATGAAAAGATGGCTTTCAAGAAATCCATAGAAGAAACTATATAAGAAGAAGAGTATGAAGAGCCTATTGAAGAAAGCACATGTCTTCCAAAAAGTCAGAATGAAGAAACATAACAACTTGATCATCCGATGCAACCATGTGAGACTATTGATTCAAACACTGTACCCAAAACCAAGAAATGTCTAGCTTGGCTTGAAGCTACTCTACAAGAAGCAGAAAGTCTCAAAGCCCCAAGTGGTATCTTCATAAAAAGCAAAAAGCCCAAGAGATGCTCTAACTATGAAACATGTATGACAAAGCTTCTAAATGAAGAACCCACCACATTTGAAGAGGCAACTCAGAAGAAACAATGGAAAGAATCCATGACATAAGAACACCAGTCCATCATGAAAAATGATGTATGGGAAATTGTGCCTAGACCTAAAGAAAAATCAGTAGTAACTTTGAAATGGGTCTATAAGATCAAACATGCAGTAGAGAGAAGCATGGACAAATATAAAGCAAGGTTCATAGTTAGAGGGTTCTCCTAGAAGGAGGGAGAAGACTATGACGAGAAATTTGCTCCTGTTGCTAGATATACTTCTATTAGAGCCATTATGTCTCTTGTTGCTTCCATGGGATGGAGTTTACATCAGATGGACGTAAAAACAACTTTCCTCAATGGAGCAATTGAAGAAGAAGTATACATTGAACAACCTCAAGGATTTGAAGTACACTCCAGAGACACTCATGTTTGCAGACTAAAGAAAGCTTTATATGGACTCAAGCAAGCTCCAAGAGCTTGGTATGCTAGAATAGACAACCACTTAATGAGACTTGTTTTCTCCAAGAGTCATGCAGATCCAAATCTTTACTACAAAGTCGTGAACAATGCACCTGTGATTCTACTACTATATGTCAACGATTTATTCTTGACATGTGAAGAGTCTCTCATCATCCAGTGTAAAAATGAACTAGATTCTGAGTTCGATATGAAAGATCTTGATCTCATGCATTATTACTTGGGATTAGAAGTATGGCAAAAGCGTGGTGAAGTATTCCTTGGACAAGGAAAGTATGCAGTAAAGATTATTCAGAAGTTTGGAATGATGGATTGCAAATCCATCGACACTCCTATGACCACAGATAAAAGAAAAGTAAGAGACTCATATTTTGATCCAGTAGACCCGTCCCTATATCGATAATTGATTGGGTCATTAATGTATTTAGTAAATACTTGACCAGACATTTGCTTTGTCATAAACACACTAAGACAGTTCCAGGTGGAACCCAGACATGAGCATTGGATAGATGCAATGCATGTTCTAAGATATATTCATGGGATACTAAACTATGGTTTAAGATATACCACATCCAACGATATACAACTTCATGGATTCATAGATTCAGATTGGGCAGGAAGTGTAGAAGATAGAAGGAGTCCTTTAGGGATGTGTTTCATCTTGGGCTCTGCTATGATATCTTGGGGCAGCATGAAACATAATTCTGTCGCACTCAGCATAGCAGAAGCAAAATATATCGTAGCATGTGAGGCATGTACAAAAGCAGTATGGCTGAGAAATCTGATTTCTGGATTATTTGATCAGGTTCCAGATTCGACCATAATACACTGTGACAATCAGAGTTGTATAAGGCTATCAGAACACCCAGTGTTTCATGAATGGTTGAAACACATTGAGATCAAAAACTACTTTATTCGAGATAAATACTAGGAATGAGAAGTTTATATCCCCACAGATGAGCAGACAACAAATATCTTGACAAAGACTCTATCCAGAGTAAAGTTTGCATACTTACGAGACAAGTTGGGGATCGTGGAAATAACTCCCTTAGCTGAAAGGGAAGAGATGGATCTCCAAGTTGGGCGGGAGCACTGACATATCATTGATTTATGGACAGTCATTTTTCCAGCTTGGAAAAATGGTCCAAGATGGGCAGTTCCTTTCCAGTTCGAAAAGTGGTTTGAGATTTCTGACGGACAAGAAATTTCTAGTTCGGAAAATGGTCCAGATTGAACGGTCATTTTCACAATGAAAATGGTTCGATAGATTGCTGATGTACCATAGACAACGATTCCCCTTGTGGCCAATGTGGGGGAATGGTCTAGGACAATATTTCTTCTTGACAGTCACTCTCAATAGTGGTCAAGAAGAATGGTCTACCTTGCTGGGCAGTCATTCTTTCGAAGTTCATAGTTGTGAGCAGTTTCGAAGAATGGTTCGTTTTGGAGGTTGGTGTAGGACAGTCATTTCCTTAGGAAATGGTCCGGACAATCATTCCCTGGGGCAGATTTATTCTCTTAAGGTTGCACTTTGTTTAGTGCCAAAGGAATGGCCCAGTTAGGTGAATGGTCCAGGTTCAACAATCAGGGACAGACATTCCCTAGGGAAGATTCATTCTCTCTAGGTTGCACTTTGTTTAGTGCTGGAGGAATGGCCCAGATAGGTGAATGGTCCAGGCTCAGGAATTAGGGACAATTATTCTTCCATGCTTGGGAATAATAGTCCAGATAGCCCATGGTTGATGTTTTACTTTCTCAAGGCAGATGCTCTTCCAGATCTCACAGATGTGAGTGGAAGAATGGCCCAGATGACTCAGTTTATATCATGATATTGTTTTTCTGTGCAGGTTGATATAAGACGATATGATTATGGAGACTGTATGTCTCTAGATAGTAAATATATGCTACTATGGTGGATATGTTCCACTGGTTGTGACTATGTGTCATAGATTGAGTAGTTGTGTACTACTATGGATAGACACAGTTGTGTTCTATCAGATGACATTGTACTAGTTGTCATGGATAATATCCAGTTGGATAATGATGACGATGCTCGTGATTTGATCATAAGATATCCTGTGTGGCTATAATGATGCTACAGGTTGAATGGTTTGTTTGTGCTCAAGTCTTTCTACCTATTATACCTCCCTAGCTAGGAGGGAGTGTTGATATTATGGTAGTTGCGGGAGGTATTAACCTCCATTTGTGACCTTTGACGAGATTAGAATATTCCAGAAGCGAGAAAAGATTTGGATATAATCCTAGAAGAGAAGTCGGCTAAAGAAAATATTATATACTAAGTATTTGGCACCCAGAATGAGAAGTCGGCCCAAGCAATCTGGCAGAAGTAGTATAAATATAGGAGGCCAATCTTCATTTTAGCCAGAATTCTCATAATTGCAGAAGTACACTTGTGCGCACTGCAGAAGGCTAGTAGTGTGGAAGTCTGGGGAGCAGTTGTTGTCACAGTTCTAAAATCTGCATTTTTTGGTTTCTCTGGGTTGGACTCTCTGATCAGTTTTTGATCCGAAAAGATCTTTTAACGACAGTGGTTGAGTTTTAAAACATGAGTTAATTTTCCATTTAAGAAAACTGATGAAAGAGGAAGAATTAATTATGAAACATGGCAGCCATAAGAACATATATAGATATGGAAATAAGCATAAAGAAACAACAAACAATAACAAGAGAAGTTGATAACGGAGTTCGACAATCTCGCCTATGTCTTCGTGCCTTTGTCTCAGTGGGTGAGGCTTTATTATTTCTGTTCAAATATTTAAAAGTACATTGTAATAGTTCCAAAGGCATTAGAAACTGATCTAGTTGTGTTCTACCAGATCTCAAGAACCCAACAAAACCGACGACACTGAAAACGGATGAACAAAGCTCCCAGAAATGGCCCGCAAAGGTGCTCTCCTCAATGGCTTCCCTGCATAAAAATGGCTTTGGCTCAACAATTCTTCAACATTTTCATGTTCTGAACCTCCTTATGGCTTCAAGAACCTCTGGTTTATATAGGCTTGAAGTGGGTAACAAACTCCCAACTTCCGCCCAAGATCTGGCCTAAAAAAGGGCCCAAGATCCTCCAAAAACGACCAAAATCTCCCAAAACTGGCTTAAAATCCATTAAAAATCTTAATACATAGTAAAAAACCCACGATTGGAAAATAATATAGGCACAACCCCTAAAATCTAGGCTCCTGGTCACTTGGGTGCCTTCATGTGGCCTCGGGCTGGTGCTAATTCGTTGGCCCCTTGGATTCCTGGCCCTGGTCATGTGGCCACGACCTTACCCCTTTCCATGCGCTATAGATGTTATCCTCGATCGTTAAGCACCTGATTACGCACTCTGGTTGGTGGGCTAGCTTGATCGACCGGGAGCTAACCCTAAATCTGCGTGAATGGTTATATGCCCGACTCATATGGGATATGAATGCGGTCGAGGGCTGGCTAGAATGGACGTGCCATAAGTTTAGCAGTGTGGGCATATTGCATTGCCAAAATACCACGGGCTGGGGCCTATCCTCGACCCTTTACCCCTCTGCCTTATCACACACCTCACTTTAAATATAAACTTCACACTATATTTAATAAGTCATAATGTGGGCGGGTTGGTAGCCTGGCCTTGCCAAACCTTTCGCCGCCCAGACCAAAGCTCATGGGTTCGACCCCAGTGGACTCCAAACAACTTTTACCACATCGACCAATCAACCAATTGAGGGGTGCCACGTGGCACCATGCTATTTTCCCACTAACTACCACGTGTCAAACTCGGATTAGTCCACCTGCGCCTGCCGAGTCAGTGCCATTGTACTTTCCATGTCACTGTACGACTTGTATAGTCAGTTGCTACGTCAACACTGTACGGACTATACAGTCATCATTTTTTTGCTTGTTTGGCCAAACGAATAGATCACGATATCTTTCGCATACAACGTCTATTTGAGCCCATTCAAGTTGCGTTGGGTTCCTATCGACGAGGCCTACACACACGTCCGTTTTGAACCAATTCTAAGAACTTTGATTTTTAGGCCTTCCTAGACCCATTTTGGTTCCTGGATCCATTATGGATCACGCCTCCCCACTAAAGACCTTTTGGTCCTCCAAAAGGATACTAACTAGTCATCAAATGCGGGATAAGCCACCCCACTTGCGCTCTGCCTTTAAACTCTGTCCTGTGCACCTGTCTCATCATGATCAACTGTAAAACAACCATGATAACTGACAACATATTGTTAGCCACTTGTACTCTGTCACATCTTACTGAATCCACTATCATCCACGTTGACAACATTACTAGTGATAACATCATAAATATGACTGCAAATGAGCTAATATGTTTGTAAAACTTGCTCGACATTAGCTTATCTTGAAGCAAAGTATGGTTGATCTTCCATTCTACAATCATCTCCTATTCTTGCTTAAGATCAATTACTTGATTTGAAACAATTATAGGTGTGTTTCTTTCATGATCTGCATTTCTTAATTGTTCCATTGTTCGAAGAGATTGATTTGCTTTAAAATGATGAGCATGTACCACATATTCTTTGTCTGCTTTGATTAAGTGATATTGATTGTGTTCCCTGTAGAAGATTGCTTTACGATCATACAAGTAAGGAATACCTGAGACCATTCCACATTCATTAAGTGACACCACATCACATGTTACCTTGTCCAAAAACTTAGATGAAATTTCAAACCTTAATGTGCACTGCTTTGTTATGTGCAATTTATGATTGTTGCTTATCCATTTAAGTGAGTAAGGCTTATGATGCATCTGAGTGTTTAATCCCAATTGTTTAACCACTTCCTCTGAAATCAAGTTAGATTGAGATCCATTATTTATCAATGTGTTGACCTTAGTATGCCTCATTACGACCCTTATGTGAAACAATTTACTTCTAAAATCAAATCCATCACTAATTTTACCTATCAAACCAACTGCTGAAATTTTTGATTCATCCCCTGAATCCTATCCCAAGTTTGTTGGTCGTGTCGCTGCTGCAACTGTTTGCCTCCCTTTCCTCTCTTTGAACCACTTCGGCCTCTTCTCGAGATGCAATTTCCAACAACGATCCTCATCATGCCCTTCTTTCTTGCAATGCTTGCAAGAGGGCTTCTCTTCCTTTCTTGTCACTGAATTTGCCTTCTTTCCATTCCACTTTCTTTTGTCCTCTTTTCTTGAAGATGATTCCCTTGATACACCAACTCCTATTTTCCCTGCCTCAATGTATGTTGCTTGAACAAAAACCTCATCAAGATTAGTAGGTCCAAACATAAATACAGTGTTACGAATATGTGCAGGCAAACCTCCTATATACTTCATAAGAGTTTCTTGGGTATGTAAAGGAATATCTAACTTCAATGCCATCTTACGAAATCCATCGGTGTATTCTTGCACTGTTTGTACTTTTCTTAGTTTAAGACCTCACCATTCAATTAAAGATTTCTCTTTATAACCCAAATGATAGAATTGCTTTCTAAGTGTAGAAACAAAAACTTGCCATGATGAAAATACATTACCCACTTGTTGCGTGACATTTTGAAACTTTCTTTGCCACTAGATGAGTGTTGTGCCTGCAAGACGAAGCAATGCCAACTTGATTTGAGTTGCCTCATCCTCTATTTGTTGCACATTGCAATAAACCTCCATTTGTCTAACCCAATTATCAAGCCTCTCTGCATTTACTTCACCATCATACATTGGTAATTCAAATTTCACATCAAGCTTAAGTAAAGGCATTTCTTGTTTATGTTTATGGGAATGTTTTCTTGCGATGGACTTAGAACTTGAACTTGAAGAAGAAGAAGTTGATGGAGAAGAAGGAGGTGAAGGAGGAGTTTGAGGAGGATCCTATCCTTCTTCATTTTTGACCTTTGAAGATTCACCTAGAATCAGTCTCTTCCATTCCAATTAATACTCATATAGAACCTTCATCATCTCCGACATGGCGAAGAAAGTCTTTCGAAACTCTTTCTCATCATGAGAAAGTCCCTTTTCCGATGCCATCTTCTCACTTTGAGAAGTTTTTTTTCTCGATCCAATCTCAGGATTCTCTTCAACAAGCTCGCCTTCACCATGATTCAACCTTTCCTTGGTAATCATGCAAACTCAAAAACCAACCGTCAACTAGCTCTGTTACCACTTGATCCGAAAAGATTTTTAACGATAATGGTTGAGTTTTAAAACATGAGTTAATTTACCATTTAAGAAAACTGATGAAAGAGGAAGAATTAATTATGAAACATGGCAGCCATAAGAACATATACATATCTAGAAATAAGCATAAAGAAACAACAAACATAACAAGAGAAGTTGATAACGAAGTTCGGCAATCTCGCCTACATCTCCGGGCCTTTGTCTCAGTGGGTGAGGCTTTCTTATTTCTATTCAAAGATTTAAAAGTACATCATAATAGTGTCAAAGGGATTACAAACTGACGTAGTTGTGTTCTACCAGATCTCAAGAACCCAACAAAACTGACGACACTGAAAAAGGATGAATGGAGCTCCCAGAAATGGCCCACAAAGGTGCTCTCCTCAATGGCTTCCCTGCATAAAAATGGATTTGACCTAACAATTCTTCAACATTTTCTTGTTATGAGCCTCCTTTATGGCTTCAAGAACCTCTGGTTTATATAGGCTTGAAGTGGGTAACAAACTCCCAACTTCCCCCCCAAGATCTGGCCTAAAAAAGGGCCCAAGATCCTCCAAAAATGACCAAAATCTCCCAAAACTGGCTTACAATCCATTAAAAACCTTAATACATAGTAAAAAACCCACTATTGGAAAATAATACAGGCGCAGCCCCTAAAATCTGGGCTCCTGGTCACTTGGGCGCCTCCATGTGGCCTGGCGCTGGTGCTGATTCGTTGGCCCCGGTCATGTGGCTATGGCCCATGTGGCCACAACCTTACCCCTTTCCACGCGCTATAACTGTTATCCTCAGTCGTTAAGCCCATGGTTACATGCCCTGGTCGACAGGCTAGCCTGACCGACCGGGCGCTAACCCCAAATCTGCACGAATGGTTGAAGCAAATGGTTATATGCCCGGGTCATATGGGATATGAATGCGATCAGGGGCTGGCTGGAATGGACGCGCCATAAGTTTAGCAGTGTGGGCATATTGTATTGCAAAAATACCGTGGGCTGGGGCCTAGCCCCGACCCTTTACCCCTCCGCCTTATCACACACATCACTTTAAATATAAACTTCACACTATATTTAATAAGTCATAATGTGGGCAGGTTGGTAGCTCGACCTTGCCAAACCTTTCGCCGCCTGGATCGGAGGTCATGGGTTTGACCCCGGTGGACTCCAAACAACTTTTACCACATCGACCAATCAACTAATTGAGGGGTGCCACATGGCAACCCATGACTGTGCCACGTGGCACCATGCTATTCGCCCACTAACTGCCACGTGTCAAACTCAGATTAGTCCACTTGCACCTGCCTAGTCAGTGCCACTATACCTGTAACATCACTGTTTGGTCGTACGACTTGTACAATCGGCTTCCATGTCAGCACTGTAGGAAATCTACGGACTGCACAACCATCATTTTTTTTGTGTGTTTGGCGAAACGAACAAATCATGATATCTTTTGCATACAATGTCTGTTTGAGCCCGTTCAAGTTGTGTTGGGTTTGTATCGACGAGGCCTACACAGATGTCCGTTTTGAAGCCATTATGAGAACTTTTTTTTTTAGGCCTTCCTGGACCCATTTTGGTTCCTAGATCCATTCTGGAGCAGTTTTGGTTATCTTTGCTTGGACCATTAGCCTTGGTTGGCTATTGGTTTGCTACCAAAATTCTTCTCTCTGTCAAGGTCAAGGTTCTCGGGGGTGGCATTAGTGACTATGGTTGGGTGACAATATTGCTATATTGTCTATGGTTAAATGAGCACACCCAATATTCTAACACTTTTCTCATCAAGGTTCTTAGCTTGCTTAAGTTGATCCCACCACATGGCTGCCTTCCCTTGCAAGTGGTAGGTGGAAATTCTAGCTTCTACCCGGGATGGGTAATGATGCAGCTGGAAATATTTCCTCATTTCCAATAGCCAGGCCTCCACCTCTTCTCCTTTCCCTTGCTCACCATTGAAAGTTGGTGGCTTAATCTTCCTGACTCCCCCCTGCAAGGTGTCTGCCTCAGGTTTTCTCCTTTTCCTCCGAACAAGAGACACACTTGGGCTGCTCCCTGGACCTGAACTTGCATGAGTTCTTCTGGTGGAATGTCTTGGAGAATGATGGTGTCTACTCATGCTTGTTGACTGTATGTCACTCCCATGATCATCTCTTTTTCTATGGGATCTCGATGTTGATACTTGTCTAGCACTAGTTGCTTGCTTTGTGATAGAGTTCTTGTTAACTTGCTTTTGTATCATATTTAGGCTTTGAAGTATCTCTTCTAGAGCCTTCATGATCCTCTAATTATTGACCCTATAGCTCTACACTTCTTTTTGCAGGCTTCTCATAGTTACAGTTCCCCGCCCGTCTCTTCTCCCATTAGATTCGGTCTCAACATTACCCATGCTAGCATGAAAACTTCCAATTTCCTCTTCATGGTTGTAAAACCCTTGAGCATCCTCCATGTCTCTAGTTCTCATGTAGGAACTAAAATATGTTTTTTTGTATCTTTAATTCCACAAGAATGCGCATGCAATAATTGCTTGTTAGAATTAGGCGTATTGCAAAATATTTATCAATTAGATTACATGTAATTATTCGTTTTAAATTATGAAGAATATTAATGCACTACTCTAAAGTAGGATTCCTTAAATGCATTCATTTTTGAAACAACTTTCCAAGGACTGTCCTCATGCCTCATTCCGTGTTTTGAGCGAATAGTTACAACAATTACAAGTTGCAATTTCCACTCTTTATTGCTACAAAATTCACTTTCTTCTTAAGAAAAATTTAGTGCCGAGATAAAAATTCTAGGTCAATAGATCTCTTCTGCTTCTCAATATCTTTCCAACGACTATTCGTTTGTCCCAATCCGAGCTCCGATCTAAAAGTTATGGTGGAAAAACAGTGAAGGAATATTCATTGGTACGTGTAACATAGTAGCAATGCTCAACAATATTCCGATAACTTATTGATTAGATCTTCATCGTTGATTTGTCTTAATGGATTCATCGTGGATCTAATTCATATCACTTCTTCATACCTTCCATTAACCCACTACCAACACTTAGCTCCTTTTTTCTTCACGGACTCATAAAATTGTAACCTTCCTTTCATAACTCTGTGTGAGAGGTCCCAACACTTAGCCATTTTTCCATCTTCGCAGGCTCGCAGACTCACAAACTCATAATCTTGTATCCTTCTTTCCATAAGTCTATCCGAGAAGTCTCAACACTAACCATTTCCACTTTTTCGTGGACTCACAGACTCAAGGACTCATAATCTTGTATCCTTCTTTTCATAAGTCCGTTTGAGAAGTCTCAACACTTAACCATTTTTCCACTTCTTCGCGGACTCACGGATTTACAAACTCATAATCTTGTAACCTTCCTTTTCATAAGTTCATCCGAGAAGTCCCAACACTTAGCCATTTTTCCAAGATCTTACCGTGGTTTCGTGGGAGTGAGAGTTGGTCTGCCACATGGCTCCACATCACCTTCCAATTGTCATCCCGTCCAACATGTACCTGCCACCATGGTAACACACGTCTTTCTTCTACGACATTAGCTGACACGTGGCCTCCACATCATGTTGATGTCATCGTATGGAAAAATACCCAAATTTTTTCGATTTGTTTATGTTCAATTTTTTCCAAAGAGGCCTAATTCTTCACATTACCCATGGAATTTCTCTCAATTTCATTGTCGTAGCTTAAATGAACAAGTTGCAGGCATACTCCATAAATTAATTCTCTACGAGTTTCCACTTCAACATTCTACTAACTCGGCCCATCCAGGTTCAACGTTGAAGACCGGACTCTAATACCACTTTGTAACGTACCCACCCACCATGGCTGGGTCATGTCACACAAAACTCTCTCATTATCAACTCTAATACCAAAATGTAACGTACCTAGCCTCTAGCTAAGCAACATTATGTGCATAATACACATAAAATGAAACTTATGTTAATTAAAGCAATTCTTTTACTGTTAGCTGATTTCTTGTAGCTTACAACTACAAATTTATAACAGATTTAGCTACAGTCCATAACCATAAAGCAAATGCATCTAAAGCATGCTAATAATCAACATGAAATACAACTAAACCGTTCATTACAACAACATATAAGTCATTCTCATTAATGCAGAGTTCATGCATAACAATAACACATGTAAATAACTCAATACAAGATAAAACACTTATCTTTAAACAAGAATCGTGCAACTAGCTGCTTGGGACAGACGTTCCACCCAACCATAGACCGACTGCTCCAAATCTCAATAGCTAGTCACCCCCAAGATGAGGCTAGTAATCCACAAAAGAGGGTGGTCTCTCACAGTCCACTCGCAACTCATAAATCTCATAACCCAACTGATATTCTCCTACAACTATCCCGATATTTCCACCAGCTCTTTCCTCTTGACCTTCCCAACCCAAGCAATGCACCATTCGTTTATCAGGGATCACCCAAAGGATGTATCATCTGTTTATCAAGGTAACCCAAGGTATGTACAATCCATTTATCAGGGTTAACCCAAGGGATGTACCATCCATTTATCAGGGATATCCCAAGGAGTGAGCCATTCATTTATCAGGTTCTCTCTGGCACATGTAACTAGGAATCTCTCAGCTAGGAACTCAAGGGAACTTGCTGCTAGGAAAAATATCAGCAAACCAACAACAAATACTTGTTATTTTAGAGCAAATCACACAGGATTTCACTCTTCCGGCCTGAGAACCAGGCTCTTCAGTTCTCCAGCTCCAATTTGATCCAGTTACGCTCCAAAATTCGCCCTCCATGGACGCACCAGCTCCAAGCTATCTCTTTTCCCCTCTTCGACTCCAATTCCTCTCTTGTGGCTTACCTTTCTTGACTCACACTCTTCCCCAAGCTGATTGTACTCAACCCCCATGTGCCGAATAACTCTGGGACGTGACCACTCACACCCATCCTATTACATGCATTCAATGATTAGCTTTAGAAACACTCAATCAGAAGGATGTGACCACTCACACCCACCCTCTTACATGTATTCAATGATTAGCTTTGGGAACACTCAATCAGAAATCATAAGGTTCATATACAATTGACAAGTTTAGGAAAATGAGTTAAATTGATATACATGGGTAATTCCCCCTTTGACCCCTCTTAGCCATTATCCTAGACATTTCCCCCTCTTGTGGATTAATTCAACCCCCATCTCTTGTCCATGTCCCCTTAGCAACTGGCATCACATTTTATTATTAAAACATTGAAATCATATTCACATATTACAATTCTTGGCCGTAGCCACATATTGTATCCACATAAGCATTAATTAAACTGGGGACGTTACATATATTGTCATCATTTCCACATTCCTTTATTCATCGGGAGAACTATCATGGACATCCCACCCCAGGTTGCTCTCATTTTTTCCATATTTACCGCGCTCCTTGCAACAACATAATTCAAGCCAAATCCTCCATTAATATCATCATAAACATGCAGAACAAATACATATATATATCTAAATATATTACCTAGAGTCGGATCTAGACCCCTATTCTCAAGTTCTCTATATTTTTGACATATAGTATAATGCTAGAAAAAACAATGAACAAGGAAATCTCCACAAGGCTCTTCTCCTAAGTTGAATTTGGTGTCCAAATCCATTCTGTAGGAATATGAATAACATGGGGTGAAGCAACACAACAAATTATAGACCTGTCCGCTAAATCAACATGCTGTAGAAAGAAAGGAAAAAAAACAATATAGAAACGTTCTTGTCTCGTCAATATAATATAATATTGAGATCGTTGTTCTAGTATTAAATATCGTGTTGCCTTTTGTTTTGCATTTCTAAGTTTGCTTACAAGTAGAATCATTATTGATTATCTCAACAATCTAACCAAAGACAATGCATGGGCACCAACATGTGAGACAACTTGCAATACTCATGACAACATTAGTTAATTGATTATACATAGAAATATTTGCCATGTAAATGTAGTTAGATGCATAAATATAACAATGAGATACAATAACAGTTGGTGATACACTTGGACTTAGCATGACTAAATTAAATATCTCAGAGCACAACGTTGCCTTGAAATAATTAGTTCGAACCTTTGAACTAGTTCACTCAGATAACTATATATATTTAAAAGAATGCAAGAATGTACATACAACTACCACAATCTTCACTAAAGTTGCAAAGTTTCGTGGTCCATGTGGTGCGAGGACCCTACTGTTGTTGTTGAGCACTGTAAGGAACAACGACAGTTGTTGCAAGGGGATACATTGGAGGAGGAGTAGGCAAAAATGAAAATAAAGTTGCTCTAAATTGAATTAGGAAAACAATTTGTTTTGTATGTTGTTTTCATGCCATGTCGTGTGTTGTGGAAGATTGGTTATGCATACTTCACACACACACACACACACTTAGGTTATCGTTATAATATAATTCCATATCTTATTTTCTCGTGAAAAAAAAAATGTAATTTTATTCAAAATGACAAAATTACATCAGCATATGCCCTTGGAATTCTTGTGGCTACACAACTCAAAATATTCCAGTAGAGTAGGAGATCATATTCAAAATCATAGACCAACAATAAAAACTAAATACATAATTGGGGCTGATATACAAAAATAGCCCAATCCAATGACTATCAGTTCCAAACATATAGAGCTAAAAAATACATGTATCTTCTGGAAATATCATCTTAAAGTCAAGAATCATAATAAGGTGTTCAATCAGATAGTGAGCCAAGTTCCGTGAAGAATTTTTGAGGAGCCCTATTGGCCTTTTTCCTAGACTTTCAAGATGCCTTGGTCCAAGAATAATCCATCTTTCGAGAGTTGGTCCGCTTCCTCATTCCAGTTCCTATAGACACGAGTAAAGGAGACAGGTGAGAAGAAAATAAGTAATCTTTTGATATAATCCATCAACGATTGTAGTGTGTACTTGTGAAGAGAATGAGTGCCATTCACACAATTTATAACTAACATTGAGTCCCCATATATGTTTATATTGAAGATTCCTCTTTCCTTGGCTAGTAAAATCAAGAGTTGTATAGCCATGAATTCAATTAAATTGTTTGAGACCTCGCCCAAACTTGTTGCAAAGGAAATTATGGAATCCTCATCAAGATGTATAATTCCTCATGCTCCCCCTTTTGTTGGAGTACCCTGGGCAACTTTGTCAAAGAAGACCCGAGGGAGATTTTTTTAATAGATGGAGTTAGACGAATTTTAGGATGAGATTGTTGTTTATTATGAGGAAAAGAATTTAGAATGGCTAGAGAGTTCAAAGCACATCGGGAGGAAGAGGGTTCTAAACCATATAAAATAACATGGTTCTGTGCTAGCCATATTCCCCAGACAATGATCAGGGGAGGTTATCTGATGTTTGAAGAATTTGGGTCATCCATTAAAGATTATAGATTAGTGTTGATCATCTCTCCTCCCCATCGAACTGAATTCCCCAGTGATATGTAGAGTTCATCCCAAACTGAACAGGAGAAAGGGCAATGTAAGAACATATGCGAGCTAGTTTCTCTGTCTTGTATACATAGGGAGCATCTACTAGGTCCCACCGAATTCCTTTTCTACGGATTCTCCCAGGTAGGTGCTTTATTGTGGAGTAGAATCCACATGGACAATTTCGATTTTGCCAGGCATTTTTGTTTCCAAAGTATTTCCCCCCACCACGAGGGCGGGCCTGCATTATTGTCTAGTATTGATGCGAAATATCCAAGTTTGGGAGCATATCCCCCCGCTGGATTAAAAGACCAAATCAAGGAGTCTTCTTGGTCTGTAGGATATACCAGGGAGGTTTTTAGAATATTTAGATAGTCCACCTAGAGAGGGGCGTGTGTTTCTTCCAGGCCTACCTCTTATCGTACTAGCCAACGAGAGCGTCTAGATTGCAAATCTCTTTATTAATGGTGTAGATAAAGTATCCCCCTTGATTTAAACAATGTATGAGGGACTTAGGAAGGATATGCTTGCCATTGCAACCAATCCAAGGATATTTTCCAATAAGGATGTTTGCTTCATTGTCAACTTTCCAGATGATCCACTTACTAATAAGGGAGAATGCATTTGCAATAGATTTCCATACAATAGAGCCATTCCATGTAGATTTTTGTGGCCTATGAATCCAATAAATAACTATTTCCGTGGTGACGTATTTCTCCTTTATGACATGTGACCGGAGACCTAGGCCATCTATAATTCCCCAAACATTCTTGGCGGCTAGAGCTTGTGAGAAAATACATTTTTTTTTTAATCCCCATCCACCAAGTTTTTTTAGCATTGTAAGGCACCTCCATGAGGGAAGCACAAGGGATTTTCTATCTTCTGAACCAGACCATAAATATCAGTATGATAATTGGATGATTTTTCCTAGAATACCTTTCGGTACACAAGCCAAGGAAGTCCATTAGAACGGGATAACTTCCAGCAATGATTTTATCAATATTAACCTACCAGCTCTATAGAGCCATCGATTGCACCAAGAGTGTAATTGTTTTCCATTTTGGAAAGCAACCAAATCCAATCCTTTTTATTGTGTCTATTGGCCTTTAGGGATAACTCGAGATACTTTATACTTGCACCGATATCCTTAACTTGTAGATCAATAACTTGGGATATGTGTTTATTCTATTGGTATGACAGTCCCCAAGAATATAAATTAGATTTCTCCACATTCACTTGCATGTCAGTTGAAATACATAAGGTTTGAAGGATATCATTTAATTGTTCTATGTAAGATAATTTTCCTT
>ML779851.1:771761-791512 GCA_009831015.1 Picea engelmannii
CTGAATAGTGAATCCCAAAGGTGATGGTGCCATGTACGTATCGAAGGATACACTTTGTATCCTTCCAATGTAGCTCATGCGACTCCTACATGAACCCAGAGACTGCTCCAACTGCATAGGAGAGGTATGGTCTAGAGTGTGTGAGATACAACAAAGTCCCCACTAGATGTATGTATAGTGTGTTGTTAACCAATGGAGTATCCCCACCATCCTAAAGTCTGGCTCTTGATAGGAAAGGAGTTGGGGCAGACTTGCATTCCGTCAAGTGAAATCAAGGAGATATCGTGCATACTTGGCCTGAGACAATTTTATGCCTGATGCATCCTAACTGATATCGAGTCCAAGGAAGAAATGTAGTGGACCCATGTTTGTCATCAAGAACCTGTCATGCAAAATCCTCTTAACTGCAACAATTGCTGAAGTCGAGCAATTGATGATTAGAAAATCATCAACATACAAAACTAGGAGTAGAAGTGAATCAACTGTCCTGAGCATGTAAAAATTCAGGTCTGACTTACAACATACAAAGTTCTGTTACAATAGGTAGGAGTCCATCTTGGCATACCATGCCCTCGGAGCCTGCTTGAGGTCATAAAGAAACTTCTTCAGTCGACAAACCAAAGCTGAATCCTGCATAAATCCTTGGGACTACTCCATATTAATATCCTCATAGAGATCGCTGTGAAGAAACACATTCTTCACGTCCATCTGATGAACTTCCCATCCCTTGGCTGCCACAATGGCAAGTGCCAAATGTATGGAATCCATATTCACTACTAGAGTGAAGGTCTTATCATAGTCAATTCCATGCACCTGCTGAAAGCCTTTGACAAATAACTTGACTTTGTATCTACTAACCTGTCAATCTGCCGCGCTCTAGGTCTTATAGACCCATCTGCACCTGACAAGTTTCCTTCCCGAAGGAAGGGGAACCAGATCCCAAGTCTGGTTCTCGAGGAGGGATTTGTACTCCTCTTGCATGGCGGATTCTCAAAAGGGATTTCCAGCAGCCTCGCCATAAGACTGGGGATCTGAAGACTTAACTAAGAAAATATGCCTGGGTGGCATTGGTTCAGTGGCAGTGAGTGCAAGAGGAGGCTCCTCGAAATCAGATCGAGTCCTCCTAGTATCAGCTGGATCCTCAACAAGATCCCCTGCTTCTTGAAGTGTATTCTTGGCCCACTTGGGCCTTTGCTCTGGCTGTGCATCTGCATCTGGATGCAATGACTCTGCATCTGACTGTACTGAATCTGTATCTGGATCATATGAATCCTCTGAATAAAAATTCTCATCTGAAGAAGAGTCGACATGTGCATGCTCATCATCTCTGATAGGTGGAAGAACAAAAGTGTCTGCATGCGGCTGCTGAGGTACATGCGAGACACTTTCCTCGAATTGAACACTTCGCTCAATGATGAGACGGTATGAGGAAAGATAAATGAGTCTGTATCCCTTCACACCATCGGGGTATCCAACAAAGATACACTATGTGCTTTGGAGATCATGTGCCTTCCTCTTCTTGGAGGGAATCCTGGCCCATGCATGTGAAGCGAAAATACGGAAGTGGGTCACTTCCGGTTTGAGGCCACTCCAAGCCTCATAAGGGGTCTTATCCTTGACATATCTATGGGGAGATCTGTTTTGGATGTAGGTTTCACAATTAAGTGCTTCAACCCATAATCTCTATGGAAGTGACTTTGCATGTAGCATGCAAGATCCCATCTCTTTTAGAGATCTATTTTTCCGCTCAACAACTCCGTTTTGTTGCGGAGTATAGGGAACCGTGTGCTGCAACTGAATCCCTGCCTCATAAAAAAGATTCTATATCTCATGGTCGACATACTCTCCCCCGTTATCTTTTCGGAGGACTTTGATTTTCTTTCCTGACCGTGTCTCAATAAAGGCTTTGAAATCTTTGAGCTTTTGAAAGACCTCTGATTTTTGATTGAGAAAGAAAATCCATGTGAAGCATGAGAAATCCTCAACAAAAATAAACACATACCTTGATTTACTGATTGATGGATGTGGAAAAGGGCCCATGAGGTCACTATGGATCATATCTAAAGGAGATGAATCATTCTGAGTCTTTCCTTTGTCGAATTTATCTTGAGGGCGTTTTCCAAGAACACATCCCTCACAAATTCCTTTGGAGAAGTGAATGTCGGGTAGACCATCAACCATTCCATGCTTGCTAAGTTGTTGTATATATCTGAAATTTAAATGCCCAAACCTTTTGTGCCATATCCTACTACTTTCATCAGCATGGGTAAGTAGTAATGCATAATCGGGTTCAATAAATTCAAAAAATGTTTAGAGTCTAGCTTGATGATTTACCTCACTGAGAGTAACCCTAGAATTGGTTTGCATGTCATATATATCCACTGCATCAAGTGTGAATATGAATCTCTTTCCGGTGCTGGAGTTTTTCATCTGATACATGGAGAGAAGATTGATGAAAAGTTTGGGAATGTGTAGCACATTCTCGAAGCTTCCGTTTGTGAGTTCAATTCTTCCTTTTCCAGTGACATCGACTGGAGAGTTGTCCCCCATCAGAATATGATGACCTTTGCATGCATCCAATGAAGAATAGACTTCTTTTGTGGAAACCATGTGGTGTGATGCACTTGAATCTACGATCCAAGCATCGGGAGAGGAGTTGATGGGAATCAAGGCATGGCTAGAATTGTCTTTCCTTGGATTCTGATATTTTGTCTTCTTCTTCTTGGCACCCTCGGGGATGCGATATTTTGCTGAAATATTTGGGTCATTAGATCTATCTGTTTCTGCATACATGCAGATTCTGGATGGAATCCTTTATGGAAGTAAGTGCATTTCTCCCCTTTTCTTCCCTTTCCACCTTTGGATCCAAAGGCATCGTTGAAGGGTCTTGAGTACCCATCCTTCTTTGGATTTGCATGTGATTTCCTTTTGTCTTTGTCTTTAGATTTATGATATTGATGGCTGCTTCCATCTTGCACACTAAGTGCATGTGCCTTTGGGCCTTTGATTTTCCCCATATTGATGAGCTTGTTTTGTTCTTCTGTCAGAGACTCGACAAAGGCCTCAAGAGAGGGCATAGTCTAGGTAGATCCATAGGTGAATATAACTGAATGAAATGTGGATACAAAAACTAAGTATTCTGGACCAAGTTTGGAGAGAATGGTGCGAACCATTTGCTTCTCCTCCTTAGATTTATCAACCCTGAAAGCCTTGAGACGCGACAACAAATCCTTATATTTGGTAAAGAAATCTTGGAGATTGTCGAAGGTTTTTGGATCCAATATGAACAATTCCACCTCGAGTATGTGTCCCCTCATCTCGTCTTGTTTTCCAAAAATCCCTAACAATGAGTTACAATAGCAGCTAGTAATACAATTGGACTTAGCAGAACTAAATTAAATATCTCATACGTTGCCTTGAAATAATTAGTTCGAACCTTTGAACTAGTTCACTCAACTAACTATATATATTAAAAGAATGGAAGAAGTTACATACAACTACCACAATCTTCACTGCAGTTGCAAAGTTTAGTGGTCCATGTGGTGGGAGGACCCTACTGTTGTTGTTGAGCACGATAAGGAACACCGACAATTGTTGCAAGGGGATACATTGGAGGAGTAGGAAAAAATGAAAATAAACTTGTGTTGGTCCTTGATCAACTTTTGAGGAAACATTGGTCATCTTTGACCACTTTTTGGACTTCGACAGGCTGGTCGAAGATGGAGCGCCCAGGCGAAGTTGAGATTGCGGGATCTCACTTGTTTTGCGGGTTTGTGGACCCAATGAAGGGTTTACTAGGGTTTATATAAGGGGTTATGGGATGTTGGACCGTGGGTTTACCCATGATTAGGCCTTTTTGTAAATATATAAATAAGTAGCTAAGCGATGTAAGAAGTCTGGTTGGCTATGTGCACAATACGTTGTAAGTGTTAATGTTGGCTTAGTGCAAGAGGTTGTAAGTTTCTTTGTGCAGACAGACTGTGTAGAGTGAGGTTCTATGCCTTGACCTGATTTTGGGAAGGAGGATCTGGCACACATCGCGCAGATCTCCTATCCTCTGTGGAGTTTGGCTCTGTGGCTTTGTGCACAAGAGCGAATGGATGTAAGAATATTGAAGACTAATAAAGAAGAAGAAGAAGTTGGTGGACATAGCCCCACACTGGGATGAACCATGTATATCTCGTGTCTTGATGTGCTTTGTGTGATGTGAATTATGCTATTTATCTACTTAGTGTTGTTGTTATAATGTATGATGAACACATATGATGTTGTTGCTTAGTGCTTAATGGTATTTAAAATAAATGAATGCTATATCTAAGCTAATGCTATGTGCTAAGTGATTGAAATTGCTTGATATTTATTGTTACTGCATTGATCTGTAATAAGGGTTTAGTTTGCGATGTGAATGAGACTCATAAACTAATGCATTTAGTTGTCTAAGTGCTCTGCTAAGTGTTGTAATCACATATCTGTGTCCCAGCTTGGTTGTAGACACCTGAGTCCTGCAACCCCCCTTGCCTCTACCTCGGGTGAGACTTCATCTACTTCGCAGGTGTTTCCGAAAGGGTCGGTAGTTAGGGTTTTGTTGGTGCACTGTTGAAGCGTTGAACCCTAGGTCTGCCCCTGTGCCAACAAATGGTTATGTTGCTGGGACCTGAAACTGTGATTGTTGAGAACTGAAGAAAAGAGAAAGCTCTGTGCGTAGATCTGCTACTGTAGTGCACAATATTCTAATTGACTTGTGAAGCTCTATGCTAAGAAAGAAACCTGATCTGAAGAAAAGAGGTAAGATCTTAAAGTTTGGTGCTCTGTTAAGGGTAAGATAAGTGGAAATTTTTGCTTCGAAAGCCTGAATCTAGGTATGTTTGATAGATTCTATCCTAGTCTGAATGGTAGGGCCCAGTTAGAAGAAAGAATTGATCTGAATAGAGAAAGATATGTTATTCCTATGCATAGAAATAATTTTTGGACTAGTAAGTGGATGCAGGAACCTAGAAAGAATTTTTGCAGATTGCAGGTCCAACAATGTGATCCTAGTGCGCAGTACAAGAAAGGCTGGGGCTCATTTAAAAGAAAGAGAGGATTGACACTGTGTTATAATTGCAAAATACCAGGACATCTTGCTAAGGAATTCCCTGGTACAGGTCCTATTTGTCTTTATTGTAAAGTTATTGGTCATGAGGTTGAGGAAGAGGGTTCTAAACCATACCAAATAGCATGGTTCTATGATATCCATATTCCCCAGGCAATGATCAGGGGAAGTCCTTTGATGTTTGAAGAACTTGGGTCATCCATCCAAGATTATATAGCGGTGTCGATCATCTCTTCTCCCCACCGAACTGAGTGCCCCAATGATCTGTAGAGTTCATCCCAAATAGAACAAGAGAAAGGGAAATGTAAGAACATATGCAGGCTAGTTTCTTAGTCTTGTTTACATAGGGAGCATCTACTAGGTCCCACAAAATTCCTTTTCTATGGATTCTCCCACGTAGGTGCTTTATTGTGGAGTATAATCCACATGAACAATTTCAATTTTTCAAGGCATTTCTGTTTGCAAAGTATTTCCCCCACCACGGGGGTGGGCCTGCATTATTGTCTAGTATTGATGAAAAATATCCAAGTTTGGGAGAATATCCCCCCGTTGGATTAAAAGACCGAATCAATGAGTCTTCTTGGTCTATAGGATATACCAGAGAGGTTTTTAGAATATTTAGATAGTCCACCCAGAGAGGGGCATGCGTTTCTTCTAGGCCTACCTCCTATCATCCTAGCCAATGAGAGCATCTAGATTGCAGATCTCTTTGATGAATGGTGTAGCTAAAAGAATCCCCCTTAATTTATACAACGTGTGAGGGACTTAGGAAGGATATGCTTTCCATTGCAACCAATCCAAGGATATTTTCTAATAAGGATGTTTGCTCCGTTATCAACTTTTCGGATGATCCACTTACCAATAAGGGAGAATGCATTTGCAATATATTTCCAGACAATAGAGCCATTCCATGTATATTTTTGTGGCCTGTGAATCCAATCAATAACTATTTTCGTGGAGATGTATTTCTCCTTTATGACATGTTCTCAGAGACCTAGGCCATCTATAATTTCCCAAACATTTTTGGTGGTAGAGCTTGTGAGAAAATACGACTATTCTTAATCCCCATCCAACAAGTTTTTTGGCACTGTAAGGCATTTCCATGAGGAAGCACAAGGGATTTTCTATCTTCTGAACCAGACCATAAAAATTAGTGTGACAATTGGCTAATTTTTCCTAGAATACCTTTCAGTACATAAGCCAGGGAAGTCCATTAGACTGGGATAGCTTCCAGCAATGATTTTATCAATATTAACCTCCCGACTCTAGAGAGCCATCGATTGCACCAAGAGTGTAATTGTTTTTCCATTTTGGCAAGCAACCAAAGACAATCCCTTTTATTGTAGCTATTGGCCTTTAGGGATAACTCAAGATATTTTTTACCTGCACTGATATCCTTAACCTGTAGATCAAGAACCCGAGATATGTGTTGATTCTATTGGTATGACAGTCCCCAAGAATATAAATTAGATTTCTCCACATTCACTTGCATGTCAGTTGAAATACAAAAGGTTTGAAGGATATCCTTTAATTGTTCTGTGTAAGATAATTTTCCTTCGCAAAAGATAAGGATATCATCAACAAAAAAAAGGTGATATAATGAAAAAATTGTACTAATATGGATACCTTTTATAAGGGCAGATGAAACTGCATTATGAATTAGCCTACTGAGACTCTCAAACACTAGCAAGAAGAGAAGAGGGGAAAGCGACCAACCTTGTCTAATGCCATGTTATTCCTTGAATAAGGGAGAGGCTGATCCATTGACTAGAAGAGCGAAGGAGGTGGTGCTAATGCAGTTTAGGATCCAAGTGACACAAAGGTGTGAGGAAAACCCATGTGTATAAGCAATAGTCTTATGTATAGCCAATTGACCCTATCAAAAGCCTTGGAAAGATCCACCTTAAAAGTAATCACCCTCTGTCTTCCCATGTGAATGGAGTGTAGTTCTTCCTGAGCTAATCCAACTACCTAGTGTATTTGTCTTCCCAAGAGAAAACCAAATTATTCAAAGAAGATATTTTCCACTAGACGGTATTTCAACCTAGAGGTAATCAACTTTGAGATGATTTTGTATATGTTGTTGTAGATGGATTAGGTCTGAATTGATAAAAAATTTGGGGGCCGTTATCCAACTTTGGGATAAGAGAAATGGATGTGGCATTGAAGGGAGAAAGTATATGTCCCGTTATTCTTGAGTATTCCACCAATTTTAATAGATATTGTCTGAGTAAGTCAAAACTTTCGGTGTATAATTCTATAGTGAAACCATCCAACTCGATATTCTTATCCTTTTAAAATATTTGTAGTGTCCTCCACAATCATTCCTTGGATACTTCCTCCATTAAGCTTTCATACTTGGAGAATTTTATCTATGGTGGCTCTAGTGTCAGCTTTGAACGAGTTTTTAAAATGAGTAGATCCTTCCTTTGTTATGTCCTCAAAGGAAGAAGCTTTTGTTCCATCCAGTATATTAATGGAACAAATTGTGTTCGAAGCGTTTTTTCCATTTGCAAAATGGTGGAAAAATTTAGTATTTTCATCTCCTACTTGTAACCAAAGGGATCGACTCCTGAAGCGCCATTCCTTCTCCTTGTTCAATAGGATATCTCTTCTACTCCGTTCCAGTCTTCATAAATCTTCTTTTTGTGCTTCAAAGAGAGGGTAATCAACCTGCTTATCCTGCCAATCTTTTAATTTATGTTCTATATCTAGTAGGGTTCTAATTTTCTTCTTCCTTGTGTCCTTATTCCAAGCAATTGAGACATATTTTTCCCTTTTGATATTGGACAAGAATTGAATTGTGGGATATTTGGCAAATGTGCATTGTAGGGAATCCAATCAATTTTTATGGCCTCAATATAGGACTGTTCCTCCAACCAGAAGGGGTTGAATTTGAAGGGGCTAGGTGGTTTTTTTGTGCTGAGGGAAATATCCAAGAGAATTGGATTGTGATCCGACACCCACTTGAGGCTACCCACTGTCGAGTCTGAAAGTTTTCCCGAAGGACATCTGATAGAAGAATTCTGTCCAAACGTTTTGCAATTCTATTTGCGCTCGAGAAAATGTTCCTCTAGGTGGGAGAGTATTTTATTGGATGAATATAAAAAAGACCCACATCTCCAACTTTTGTAATAAGAAGTCTGCTAGAGGGTCCCTATAAGTTGCTGAACCCAAAATCTCACAATCCCCTAGAGTAAAATTCAAATCACCCCTAATGAGAATTCGATGTCAAGGACTTGGGGGCCTATTGGTGGGAGAGAATGATTTTTAGTTTCACCCAACCCATCAGGGATCAAACCCCATTGAGACATTGGCCCATTGTGATAAGGCTCGAAGGGTAGGCGACCCATGGGATAGATTTCCACTCCGGTGGAAGTTGGCATGTCTCGACTCTTGCCGAGTCACAAGTTATTGGTATATCTGGTTTATAGACAATTGGATATGCTCTTGGGCTTATAGTGGTAGCCAATGGATTTGAACCTGCGCCATTCTCATGTAATCCCGAGGAGTCACTGATTCCCCATGGTTAAAAAAAATGAGAATTCGATCCAAAATAGCCAAGGGGGATTAGAAAATCTAGTTCCATCGTTCCTCTCCATATAGGGCCCATATATATTGATATAGAGGAAGCACAAATATAGCTCATTGGAATAATTCCATATCTATTATTAAATTGATTGTACTTCACTATGCAAAGACTTTAGATTGATTGTTTTACCGCAATTACAGGTGCAAGAGACGTAGAGGTTGATATAAATTAATTAAATTCCAATTCAATGCGCATTGCACATGCCTAAAGAATGAAATATAAATTAACATTTGAATTCACCGACATTAATTTTTTTTTTTCAATCCTAAGAAAGACATCGTCAATTGCACAATAAGACCCAAAATCAATCAACTAATGGCATGCAAAATAAATAAATTTAAATATTTAAGAAAAATAATAAAATTTAATATCCAATGTAAAACTATGGAAAACATATAAATTTTTTTTGTTCAACTAGCAAAGTAATGAGTAGTCAATGAATATTTCATTGTTATATACACCACCTTTGGTAGGTATAATAAAGTTAATATGAAGTACACTTTTTATATTTTATTTTGTTTTATTTTCTAGTGGAAGCACCCAAACACGTAGAGAACTTCCCCACATTTAGTGGATGGTAAAATCGGTAAACTGTTGACCTTGATTATGGGGCCTGGTCTCGGGGGAATCAAGATAGTTACGGGGGAATCAAGATAGTTAATCCAGTGACCACAAAAAGCATAAAAAACTCAAGTGCTCTAGACCAATAGAGGTAACCCTAGGGGCAATTTTTATTTTTATCTTTTTAATATATAATTTGACAATTTGAAAAAGTACACATGTCATAAAATTTAACTTGTAAAACACTCAATTACAATTAAATATTATTAAAGTGACATGATAAAAAATAATATTTCAATATGAACAATTTCATTTTAGTAAATAAATTTCTAAATTCAAAATAAATTAGTAAATAAATTTCTAAATTCAATTTTTTTTTTTTTAAATTACTAATAACTTATATTTCTACTTCAAATATACTTTTATAACACCATTACTTACTTAACCATTAAGTTTATTTTTGTTTTATAGTTGAATTTTTTATTTTTATATTTATTCAAATTACTAGTAACTTATATTTCTACTTCAAATATACTTTTATAACACCAATACTTACTTAACCATTAAGTTTATTTTTGTTTTATAGTTGAAATTATTGGGTAATGGGTTTATTTTTAATTTTTTTTTTTTTTTAAATTATATGTTGTCCATATTAATAGTGTATATAAGTTATATAACTTTTTTTTATTTACTAACATAATATAAAATGTTTTGAGATTATTTATTTAGAATTTAATTTATTTAAGAATTGGATAGATGAAAATTAATTTCAATTGATGGTACAGGTAGGGTACGATATGTATATCTTCACAACAAATTGGTGTATGAGACCCCATTGTTTTTAGGAAATATTGAAAATTGGTATTTATTAATATCAAAAAAAGAATCTGAATTTAAAGCTCTCTTATTTTAAAACTCTCTCGTTCCCAAGTTCCCAAGTTCCGAGTGGGTAAAAAAGGTCCCCCATAGGTTGAGAATGGTTTATGTAACTTGGGAGCTTTTTTGTATTAATATTCTATTTCTGGTATTAATAAGTACCAATTTTCCATATTGTTAGATTAAAATGAAAACATTTTTTATTCAATTATTACAAACACCTAATATTACAAATATTTTTATTATATTTATTCAAAATATCACTATAATACAAAGAATAAAGTACACGTAAATCTTAGTTGTTCCAACAGAAAAATTGCTCATTTATATTTATAATATAATTGTGTACACATGTTGACTTATCTTTTCCATACATATTCAGCCCTCCGATAATACTGGAAAACTTTTTTTAAAAGTCAGGATTTGTCTGTGGTCAATTCTTTTAGTACACAAAACTGAAAAAGAGTCAACAAGTATCCCATTACAATAAAAAAAGTAAACTGCAGTGTAATTCCGTTATTCACCTATACAAAAAGGATTTCCTTTCAGAAAGAGTAAAAACTATATTCTTTTTCTTTTGTCTGTGGTATACCAAACATAAATCTTTATGCTAAAAAAGAGGGTTGGGCCCTCATTTCCATCTACCCAAAGACTGTATTAGATTTTCCCTTCGGTCTTCAACAAAGCCTTCTTTGAGAGTGAATCCACCTCCTTGTTTAGTTCCCTATAAATATGCGTGTATCTGATCTGCCTGGAAGATTTTTTGAGCTCGCTAATCCTGTCCTTCCAGCCCACAAGTGAGGCAACCTGAAGTTTCCCTTTTCCATTCAACCAATCAATGATAATCTTTGAATCTCCAATTACCAGAAAGGCTGTAATATTTAAACGCATTGCCAAAATATGGGCAGCCCACACTCCTAGCAGCTCTGCCCTAGTATTTGTTCCCAGGCTGCAATTGTATGTCCATTTATAAACTGAATTTTCACTTATCCTGATCAATCCCCTTGCCCCACTCTTGAGCCCATTTATCTACGCTGCTCCATCAAACCAACCAACTGTTTGAATAAATATCTAGGAAACTGAACAATTCTTAGGGTAGCCTTCTTCTGAGAAACTGTCAAATTTGCTAAGTTTGCAAGTATTTTGTATACAACCAAAAAGATAGAAGGATTCCTATCTTCAAATATTTTCTTATTTCGCTCCAACCAAACATACCAACACACTAAGGAGGGGAGAGTGATGTGAGTTCTCTCCTTTCTAACCCAGTTTTCATAGCAGACATTTATAGTGCTTCCTTCCCAAGCAATATTTATATTTAGATCTCCTTTTATTGTATTCCATACATCCTGTATGAAACTACACTTAACAAAAATATGTACCACAGATTTTGCTTCGTTTGAGCATATATGGAAAATATTAGGACTTTCCCAACCTTTTCTTTGTAAAGTATTCCAAGTTAAAATTTTATTCTCTGTAGTTAACCAAGTGAAAAGTCTAATTTTTTGAGCGATATCCCAAGTCCACATTTGTCTCCTCCAACTCCCAATTACATGCTGCCACAACTTTTTTGATATCACATAATAGACGTTTTTTGCAGTTAGGATACCTGATTTGTCTCCCCCTGTCCAAATAAGCTCATCATCAAAATTTTGTAGCTGCACCCCCACTCCAATTAGCTCACTGCAATATCCATCCCATTCTGCTGCCAAATTACCGCTGAGACCCATCTCCTCACTAGATTTCCAGTGTTCCGAAATAAAACCCGGTATGCTTTTACCTCTTTCCTGGTAGAGATACACCATGTTTTTTATTTTCAGCATTGTTATAAGTTGTAGAGATAAAAAGGAGGATTTCCCAAACCTCAGAATGCTATCCATTCCAATCATAATTGAATGAACAAACCCATGGCTCCAACTCAGCTAATGGGTGATCAAATGTAAAGACTTCAGAAGATTTTTCCAGGTCTGAGAGGCAGAAGGAACTCTAGTTGCAGCCAATCTAAACCATGAGGCAACCGAACAATGTGGTAGGTACTTATATTTGATCACCTTATTCCAAACTCCATCCTTCATCAAGACCTGACACATGGAATTTGCAACCAAATCTCTATTAAAGTGGAAAATATTTCTTATCCCCCAGCCACCCAAATGCTTTGGTTTTGCTAAAACTTCCCAATTGCATAAATGAAAGTGTTGTTTTCCGTTGTCGCCCGACCAAAGGAAACTAAACATTGATTTTCTGATCTTTTCGAGGACTGATATTGGTATGGCAGCCAGTGCCATCCAATAAACGTGTTGTCCTTCAAACACTGCTTTGATTAGTGTGAAGCGACCTCCCAGAGACAACCATCTGTTGCACGAATGTCCAATCCTTTTTTCAATCTCTATTAGAAGACATCTCCAATCAATAGTCTTGTATGAATCGACTTTAAGGAAGTATCCAAGATATTTGAATCCCTTTGAGAGGTCATCGAAATTGTATGGGTAAATTTCTTTTAACTTTTCTAAAGACTCCCCTTGGATTCCAACATATAGAAAGGATGATTTTATCCAGTTTATCTGCAAACCGGAAGCACTACAAAAAATCGTTAGAATCTCTTTTATCTCCTTCCACTCCTGTACCGATGCTTTTGTCATAATAATAATGTCATCCACAAAAAACAAATATAGAATCTTAGCTATTCTAGATACCTTTACCCTCGACAACTTTCCTTCACCCTTTCCTTTCTTTAACAACAGACTAAGTCCTTCCATAATTAAAATAAACAACAGATGTGATAATGGGAAGCCTTGTCTCAAGCCTCTGCTACTCTGGAAATAAGGTGAAGTCTCCCCATTTATTAGGACTACAAAGTTTGCACCAGTCACACAACTCAAAATCCAGTTTGTGATTTGTAAACTAAAACCTGTTTGTATTAGCGTCAATCTTTAAAAATCCCAGTTGATACAATCATATGATTTTTCATATGTTTTTTTAGATCCATCCACAAATAAAAAAGCTAACACAATTTTTTTCTTTCATGCTTCTCTGAACCAAATACATTTAAAGTAGAGTTGTGAATGCCTTTTGGTATATAATATTCTATATATTGTAATTAATTAATTTTTAAAAGGTAAATCCTAAGTTGTAATCAACCCTCTTTTATATATTAATATGTAATAACTGTTTTGGTTGAAATGAGAACACACCCATCACACTTAGGTATTGAGGGTCACCATGAAATAAAAATTTCTATTATGTTTCCCATTCGTGCGGGTAGAGCCACAATGTTTATTAGATTTTATACAACTAACAGTTTCTATTAAACAAAATACATAAATAGTGCTACATTAACACCTTCACATACAAGTGCCACGTACAACAGTGGCTATGTCCCTACCAACATTGAATTTGTGCATGGTTTTGCTGGACGAAAATAAAAAGCAGAGCTAGTTTGTAAAGTAAAATTTAAATAATAAAATGAAAAATCTTATATTAATTCATATGTAAGTTAAGGTAGAGTATCATTTAGCGAGACTTCAACGCTACATGAACACTACCCTCATCTTCATATGTAAGTTAAGGTAGAGTATCATTTAGCGAGACTTCAACGCTACATGAACACTACCCTCATCTTCACAAGGAGAGTGCACAAAATCTTGTATACACTATATATCTTGTATACACTATATGGGTTTTGTTTCGAGACAAATGATTAGAGCAGGTTTTGAATCTTTCGACATAGTTTCCAAACATAAAGAAAGGAAAAAAAAACAATATAGAAATGTTCTTGTCTCGTCAATATAATATAATATTGAGATCATAGATCTAGTATTAAATATCGTGTTGCCTTTGGTTTTGCATTTCTAAGTTTTCTTACAGGTAGAACCATTATTGATTATCTCAATAATCCGACCAAATACAATGCATGGACACCAACATGTGAGACAACTTGCAATACTCATGACAACTTGCAATACTCATGACAACATTAGTTAATTGATTGTACATAGAAATATTTGCCATGTAAATGTAGTTAGATGCATAAATGTAACAATGAGATACAAGAGCAGCTGGTAATACAGTTGGACTTAGCAGAACTAAATTAAATATCTCACACGTTACCTTGAAATAATTAGTTCGAACCTTTGAACTAGTTCACTCAACTAACTATATATATTAAAAGAATGGAAGAAGTTACATACAACTACCACAATCTTCACTGCAATTGCAGAGTTTAGTGGTCCATGTGGTGGGAGGACCCTACTGTTGTTGTTGAGCACGATAAGGAACACCAACAATTGTTGCAAGGGGATACATTGGAGGAGAAGTAGGAAAAAATGAAAATAAACTTGTGTTGGCCCTTGATCAAGTTTTGAGGAAACATTGGTCGTCTTTGACCACTTTTTGGACTTCGACACGCTGGTCAAAGATGGAGTGCCTAGGCAGAGCTGAGATCGCGGGATCTCACTTGTTTTGCGGGCTTGTGGACCAACGAAGGGTTTACTAGGGTTTATGTAAGGGGTTATGGGATGTCGGACCATGGGTTTACCCATGATTAGGCCTTTTTGTAAATGTATAAATAAGTAGCTAAGTGATGTAAGAAGTCTGGTTGGCTATGTGCACAATATGTTGTAAGTGTTAATGTTGGCTTAGTGCAAGAGGTTGTAAGTTGCTTTGTGTAAACAAACCGTGTAGAGTGAGGCTCTGTGCCTTGACCTGATTTTGGGAAGGAGGATCTGGCACGCAGCGTGCAGATCTCCTGTCCTCTACGGAGTTTGGTTCTATGGCTTTATGCACATGAGCGACTGAATGTAAGAATATTGAAGACTAATAAAGAAGAAGAAGAAGTTGGTGGACATAGCCCCACATTGGGATGAACCACGTATATCCCGTGTCTTGATGTGCTTTGTGTGATGTGAATTATGCTATTTATCTACTTAGTGTTGTTGTTATAATGTATGATGAACGCATCTAATGTTGTTGCTTAGTGCTTAATGGTATTAAAGATAAATGAATGCTAGATTTAAGCTAATGCTATGTGCTAAGTGATTGAAAGTGATTGATATTTATTGTTATTGCGCTGATCTATAATAGGGGTTTAGTCTGCGATGTGAATGAGACTCATAAACTAATGCATTTAGTTGTCTAAGTGCTCTACTAAGTGTTGTAATCACAGATCTGTGTCCCAGCTTGGCTGTAGACACCTGAGTCCTACAACTCCCCTTGCCTCTACCTCGGGTGAGACTTCATCTACTTCACAGGTGTTGCTGAAAGGGCCGGTAGTTAGGGTTTTGTTGGTGCACTGTTGAAACGTTGAACCCTGGATCTGCCCCTGTGCCAACAAATGGTTTTGTTGCCGGGACCTGAACATGTGATCGCTGAGAACTGAAGAAAAGAGAAAGCTCTGTGCGTAGATCTGCTGCTGTAGTGCGAAGTATTCTAATTGACTTGTGAAGCTTTGTGCTAAGAAAGAAACCTGATCTGAAGAAAAGAGGTAAGATCTTAAACTTTTGTGCTTTGGTAAGGGTAAGATAAGTGGAAATTTTTGCTTCGAAAGCCTGAATCTAGGTATGTTTGATAGATTTTGTCCTAATCTGAATGGTAGGGCCCAGTTATAAGAAAGACTTGATCTGAATAGAGAAAGATATGTTATTCCTATGCATAGAAATAATTTTTGGACTAGTAAGTGGATGCAGGAACCTAGATTTTTTTTTTTGCAGATTGCAGGTCCAACACTGTGATCCCAGTGCGCAGTACAGGAAAGGTCGAGGCTCATTTAAAAGAAAGAGAGGATTGACACTGTTTTATAATTGTAGAAGACCAGGACATCTTGCTAAGGAATTCCCTGGTACAGGTCCTATTTGTCTTTATTGTAAAGTATTGGTCATGAGGTTGAGGATTGTCCAAGAATGATTACTAAAGTTGAAAAGATGAACATGAGATAAGAAAACTCTGAAGAAAGTCAAGAGGCTAAGAGCATGTTGGGGAATCATAAAGAGAAAGAGTTAGAGACTATGTTAGTATAGTTAAAAGAAGTAATGGATGATCACAGAGACATCAGTTTACCAGAGATCCTGAAAGAAAAACAACGCATAGTTACAAGAATAGAAGACTTCAACATAGATTGTGTATTGGATGAAGAAACACACGTGAATATTATGCCAGAAAGCACTTGAGAAATTTTGGGAAGGCCTGCTATGATATCTTCATTGGGAAGGATAGGCTTGTTTAAAGGAAAGATGATAACCCTATGTGGAAGAGTTACTAATATACCTATGATTGCTCATGAAACATTGACTGAAGAAGAATTTTAAGTCATTAAATTTGTTGAGAACAACACCCCTTTTCCACTTTTATTAGGAAAGACTTGGATTGAGAAGGATCAGATTAGAAGGAAAGCAGGGGAGGAAGCTACATAACAGAAAAAACAAGAACTAAGGGACTTCATAACCAGAAAAATAGAGCGACTAATAGAAGAACAAGAGGATAAGTCGAAGCAACAGAGGGCAAGAGAATTAGCTGTCAAAGTTGAAAAAATGCAGGAAGGCTTGAAGAACCTGTCCATGCAAGAAAGAAATATAGCCACCCCAGAAATATTAAGAGAAGGAACATTAACCTCAGAATCTTTAAGAGCACATCAGTAGTGCGAAGTCCTTTCACCAGGAGAGTATAAGAATAAAAATGGGAAGAAGATTCCAGAAATTGTTAGAGAAGCTCAAATCATAGAAAAGAAGGCCAGGAAGTTCAATAAGAAGAAATCTAAGCGAGAAAAAATACAGGAAGTTACAAAGAACAGAAGGAAGACTTTGCAGGAGACAGATCTGCAGAACTTGAACCTCGTCGGAATAACAGAACCACGCAGAATGGGACTTTGCCACGACGAAGCTATATGGCCGTTGGAGGCACCCTGACCGTTAGAATAACACCCCAGAAGGGCTAGAAAACACAGTTATGAGAAAATGGAGTGTTGAGGCCGCACCATAACGGACAAATTTGCATTGATGGCCGCGTTCCTACCCATTGGAGGAATCCGTTACGACGCTTTCTTATTTAACCCGTCGGACGCTACGCTGGGACCACTTTTTGCCACCCATGATTATCCAAGCTACCAGAGAATCGATTGTATATCTCGCTGTGATTTCTAGACCTCACCATCCATCGGATTACCTCGCTTATCCATTCGCCTACCCGATCTATTTGTCTACAAGTGTGGATTTCGGGCAAACCTAGTGCATTAGAGATATTTGTTGGCGATATCCTTACAAAGATAATGGCTGATAGACAGTTTTCTGTAGGAATACAAGCATCGTTGACTGGGGGACTGCAAGCATCCCCTTCGACTAGACATCGTTCTAGCCATGATAACCACGCGACTGAGAAGATAATGAAGCATCACGATGATCTGGGTAATGCGAAGCAGATCCCGTCGATCTTGCTAGATTACATATTGCCTTTGGCTGGTGCGGTTAACCGCAACAACATCCCACGTGATTTTGAGTATACGTTGATCACTGCGTACATCCTGAAGGGGATACGTGTAGTTGGAACCCAGTTGGGACAGATCCCAGCTCTGAAGAATAATGAATTTAATCTCAACGACATAAAGAACTACACCATGCTCGTGCCCCATAGGTATTTGATAAAGATGACTGGGAAGAAGCCGCACATAGTCTCCCAGCCGTGGATTAAGGAGCCGACGTAGTCCACGATACTGAATGTAATGAAGATCCCTCACTTCGGCTAACATCAGGAGGTTAACACTTGCATTGAACTCTATTGTCGTGCTACCATGGAGGATATCTTTGGCTCGACAGGCACACTACCATGGATTTGGTGTTGATCCACTTGATTACAAAACTAAGCATGCAGGGACCGAACCCTCAACAATTATACCCAGGGAAGACTTCAAATCGCTCCTTGGCACATCACATAAAGGAGGATTATGGCGATGTAGAAAAGGGAAAGTGAGGCTACAAGGTAGCCTCTATCCAGGATGGCACAGTGTGCCTCACTTTCCAACTTATAGATGGCAAGCTCGTTAGAAAGAACCGTCCGACACAGGTCACTAGGTTCGTAGTAGACCTCGCTGGGAAGTGCGTGGAGGGGATGCAAATGAACTAGGCAAGTTACCTCGTCAAAGAGCTCGAGAAAGACTGCCACAAAGCACAGGATCAGGGGTATGAATTCCATTTCAGCTGGTTACTTGTATTAATTGTATTTGTCATTTGGAAGATGCCAGAAGGAGCGACATTCCCAGAAGTTGATCCATCGGAGTCGTTGGCCGTAAGGTTCTCCACCTTGTGGTATACAAACGACATGTCGAAGCAGTGGCAGTCGAATGCTGTGTTCCATGCCTACTACCACCAACTGAAGCATGCTATTGAGGCATTCCCACGCATGACCCTGAACACATTACACCGGTACATACCACTAGCGAAGTTCTACGCAGATCGACACTTTATCTATATCACTGCACGCAGGGATGAGAGCAAGGAGGAGTTACCGTCCTATTATAAGTTGACCGATGAAGACATGGAGGAGATCACCAAAGAATGGTCGACGAAGTTCCTTGTACCAGTTGATGATGCAGAGCTCTTCGACGCGGACATCATAGGAAGCCCCTTGGTCACCCAGGTCGAGCATGTTGGGTAGAGCAATGCGAAGAAAATGAAGAAAAAGGTAGAAGTCCAACATATAGAAATTGACGAGGAGGACAACGCCTCTATAGAATATATATCTTTCTTGCTAGAAGGAGGAGGAGAAGACCAATGTAATAGACAAGGAGGAGGTGATGACAGAGAAACGCAAGAAGAAGGCAAAGCTACACCACTGAAGGACCCCCCTACCGAGGCAAAAACATCAAAGAAAAGGAAGGTTTCCCCGCAGAAACCTTCAGCAAGAAATAAGATGTGCGCCAGTAAGCCCAAGATGAAGGCCACACTCATAGAAGAGGATTTCGATATAAACATCGCAGCCATGGAGGATGCTTCAGAGGATATCTTGCAACGATATGGAGCAAAGCAGGAGACATTGTATGAAAGAATCGAGAAGGAGCTGAAGGAGATACGACAAGCCATCCATTCGAGCTGCACAGTACCTACTGCGCCTTCTTCGTCAAAGATTGGAGAATTGGGGGATGAGCCCGCCCAATTACAAAGACTAACAAATGCAACAAAGGTTCACGTTCAGCGAGTCCAAGAAGAAAAGGAACAGGCTACAAAAGTCTTGAAGCAAGAAAAGGAAGAGGTTTTAGAGAAACTATGAGTTGCGCAGTCCTGCGTAACCGCCTACGAGAAGGAGAAAGATGAAATTCAGGCAATGTTCGAGGAGGACAATGCAAAGATACATAAAGAGAATGACCAACTTCTCATAGAGAAGACTGCGGTCAAAGAAGCGGTGACTAAATCACTTCGCTTTGTGTCAGGCTTGGCACAGGAAGAACAAGAGTCAGCTGAGATTCAAGTGGGGAAGCTTGCTGAGGTCATTCAGTAGCTTCAAGCACAGGTAATGGAGTTGGAGCTTCAAGCAGTACCTAGCACTATGCAGGAAGTGTGTGACCAAAGGGAGGAAGCTGCTAAGAGCGTATTTGGAAGGATCAAGGTCCTCGCCATAGAATGTAAGCAGTTGAGTGATCTAAGTGCGCAAACC